>WEIV01015209.1:211492-241866 GCA_013390005.1 Calyptomena viridis
CGATGGCGGCCCGGGCGGTGCCGCTGCCCCTCAGGGCCGGGCCCGGCCCCGCATCGGCTCCTGCTTCTCGTGGGCCGGGAGAGAAGAGTTTGACAAGAGTGACAGACGTGGGGCTGTAAGGAAATGTTTATAAAGTACCGTAGCAAAAAACTCCCTTTGACCCCAAGCCCTTCTCCCCAAGAATTCCTGTCCTTATTCTTCCCACTGCCATCGCCTCTGTTGTTCCTCTCTCTACTCCCACACCCTTCACATCACCTTATACACCCCTCACTTCGGATGTCCCTGTGTTACACTTCCCTCAATCCTGGTCTCCTCTTTCTCTACCCCACCTATTTCTGCCCCTCAGACCCCTTTGTGCTGGGGCATCAGAAGGTACTGGGGTGTTGTGCCGGGCCCATCCTGGTGCCTCGTTGCAGGTGCAGCAGGAAGGTGACACAGCTTCTCCAGAGCAGCTGTTTCTCCATGTGAGAAAAGACACTTAAGTAGTTGGTTTTTTTTTTAAGTGCGGCCATTTTAGTTTAAACTTCCAAAATAATTTGTTGCAAGGGCGGTCGACAAGAAATATCCAATATGATACTGAACACTAATAAAAAAGCTCAAGTGTATTTCAAGGGCCTTTCTGTACATGCTGCTTCTGATCAAAAGCAGCAAACAGGTGACCCATGCTATGCTCCAGGTCTGTTCTGTGTATTTGGTCTATAGCATGGAGATGCTCTGAACTTTGTATCACTGCAGTAGAGAAAATTATAATACTTGATGGGATTAACAGTGTATGGAAACATGGCAGTTTCCTGGACTTTAAATCCAGAGTGCTCAGCAATCCTCTATGGCTTTAATTGCCTGACTTTGGTAGTGTGAGAAGTTAACTTTTTTTCTTTAGAAAACTGGATACTTGCATATGTTTCAATGATTCTTACATGCCTATTATTTAATTTATGGCCAGTTCAAGAGGGAAAGCACCAAGGAGCTGGAAGGTGCAGCCATGGGATGTCTGCAGCTCCAGGTGTCTGAGGTGCCAGCTGAGACATCAGACCAAAGGTATGATAGATGTAACTGATGTGGTAGGACCAGGACAGGTGAACTTCAGGTTTTGGAAAGTGGTAGAGCAGGTAATCCCTGGTTGGGTGCACAGAGGAAACATGGTTGGGGAGGCAGGAGACACCACAATTAAATATTTTGATAGTAGTGATTCAGCTGGATGGCATGAAGAGATGTCTGAGGGGGTTTTGCTGGGGTTTTTCATACAAGCATCTGATTTTCAAAACAACCTTTTAATAGAATGGAAATGTGAGGATAATTTTCCTTACTCAATATACAAATAATTTTCTTGGTGGTGAGGAGAAATGATGCCAACAACCATTTACTTCCTTATGATAGTGAAAGTTACCCCAGTGTCTCAGACATGTTTCTGTAATGACTGGGCTGATGGGTCATTCAGCTGCAGAGCTGAGGCTTTTGTTTTTCCAAGGCATTATACAAATTCCATTCTCCAGCAGCACAATTTGAGACCAAAGATGTTATGTTAGCCTAGATGTAGATGAGAAGCTGAACTTTGAAAGGGGATTTGGGCAGAGTTTTAATACTTTTGACCAAAATTATTATTCAGAAAACCTCTGCTCAGAAGTCATGTAACCCTGGAGTTGGCCAAATTTACCACTCAGTGAGCTGTCTGACCAGAGTTCTGTGGTGCATTGAATTCTCCTCACCTTTTTTGAGCAGCTCTCTGCCTCTTTGCCACCCAGCCCTGCTGAGCCTCAGGAATGTTCTCTGTTCCCCCAGCCTTGGTGCTGCTGTGCCACTGAGTGGGACACTGTGAGAAACAACATGGTCACAGCTCCTCCCAGGGTCTGTAATGGCAGTTGGGAACAAAATACCAACCCCAAAGAGACTGGTGCATCTGTGTGTCCATTTTCAGTCATCCAGAATCTCTGGACACAAAAATGGTGGATAAAAGAGCTGTGTAAAAAAGCTTGTGATGCTCATTAAGCTGCTGACAAGAAAGAGATAATGTCAGTAAAAGGAGACAAGGCTATTCATGGCTTTAGTTTCTTTTACTGAAATGAGGAACCCCTTTGTGCCCCAGTTCTGGTAAGTGCTGGCCTGTTGGCAATAACTGAGTGAGTAAGGGCCACTGAGGGTCTGCTGCCCACTGCTGCAGGGAGTGTCAGAGGGCAGCACCACATCCCTGAGGGGCAGTGCCAGGGGCAGCCCTGGGGTCCCACTGTGTTGGCACTAATGTAGTAACTACGTTCTGCCAACAACACTTTTGCAGCTGGTTACAGTAAGATGTTGGGTCAATAACTTCTCCCAAGTACTCCACAATTAGGAGGTGAGTGGATTTAACTGTTGAAAGGTTGTGTACAGGCAACTCTTGGTTAAGGTAGAGAGGGTTTCACAGGAGGCTTGTTATGCAAGACAAACATTAGAACAAGGACAGACAGTTGGGAGATTTCTGTTTAATAGGGTGAGGTCATGCTTTACATTCTTGCAGTGTGGAGAAACAAATCATTTAGATCACATTACAGACTTATCAACATCCAGCCTAAGGCCAGAACCAGAGCTGGTGCTTTACTTTCTGTTCTGTGTATACATGACACTGGGAACCTAAAGCTGAAATTGTGTGGAAATCATCTGTACATTACAGATATGGAAATAACCTGTCTGAAGATGGAGCAGTGGCAGTGGGTTGGTCAGTGTGTTTTGGTTTGTGTTTAGGTTCCTGCTCTTAAGCTCACAGACAAGTGGTAAAGACTACTTTGGTTATTACCAGCCTTGGAGCCTCATGTAGAAGCTTTCTGTGTAGTGAAAACCTTTCATTTTTTAAATTTGGTTATTTGATTCAGGTTTTGGCATGGAAAAGGTTATGTAAATTTGTGGTTTATGTAAAACATGGGATAGCATTTTGCCCTTCACGTGGCTTGAGACAAATGTACCTCTGATCACATTCTTCTGTCACAAGTGTTACTGATTTCAATTCACTCTTGCCACTGAAAGTCATTTGAGCTCTGTGGCTACTGAATAGAATTCTTCCAACCCAGGCCAGGCCTTGCTTAGCACCATTTGTCAGTAATTGAATGTTCTTTAAATCATTCTTTAGCACTTTGTAAACTCTTTCTCACTTGGCTCGTTATGTCACAGGCATCGCTTTTTGTTTAGAGACACTTGAGCTTGAGGGTTTGATGCTAAACAAAAACCTCTCTTCCAGGGTGTTTGGCTCATTTTCAAACATCATAAGGAAATGATCTGTACTGTGGTACTGTACAGAACAGGAATACACACTATTTCTGGGAGAAACAAGTAATGTTTACTCTGATCTTTTTTAAAAGAAGCAGTTTCTTACTTGTAACAGCTTTTAACTTGACATTACAAATTTTGCCTTTATATAAAGCTCTGATAAGCTGCAAGCTGAACAGGCAGCACAACATCTGTGAGTCTTAAACGTTCAGTATCATAATATTTATTCATTGTGAGAGTCCTTGACTTTAAACTGTAAAATGAGTCTTTAGATCTTTCTGCTCCACACCAGTGTCACCCCAGACAGCAGAGGTGTATTTGGGGTGAGCAGTGTTCTAAAGCAAGGCACTGGCACACGACAAGGCTGGACAGGGAGCTGCTGCAGCCTTCCCTGCTGCTCACAGCTCATGTATTTCTGCTTGAGCATGAGCCAGCTGGCACATCTTTCACCTTTTGTGTTATTTGATTCATTTATCTTATACTTCTGTCAAGCCAGGTTTTATGAAATAGTGTTAACTGAAGTATACACTAATCATCAAGTACTCCTTTCAGCTTGTGATTAAGCAGGGCAGACACATTAACTTTAGAAAAACTCTGCTCTTTGAAGAGTATTTTCTGTTTTCCTCATCATTGTGTCTGATATTTAAAATAGTTTTAAAAGTTTAGAAGCAGAGGGAGGCATCAGTCACTGGCAGCTCAGAGCTCCCCAGTGCTTGTGTGTGCACTGAGGGAGAGGTGCCTGGCCCTGGTCACTGCCCTGGGGGAGGACAGTCCTGGGGCTGCTCTTTGCTGCCCTTACCTGGGAGCTGGGAGGCCCAACAAGTGAACCACAGGGTCACTGACATTGGAAAACACCTCCAGGATCATCCAGTCCAACCTGTGCCCAGTGCCCACCTTGTCCCCAGCCCAGAGCACTGAGTGCCACAGCCAGACTTCCCCTGGACACCCCAGGGATGGGCACTGCAGCCCTCCCTGACCCCCCTTTGCAGGCACAAATTCCTCCTCCTGTCCAACCTGAGCCTCCCCAGCACAGCCTGAGGCTACATCACTACCCCATATAAAATACTTTGTCTCAGCTACAGCTGCACAACTTCAGATGAAATGGCCCCATTACCTGTGGGCTCCCTGCTGCCAGGGTTCAGCTTCATGTATTTAAAAAGCACTGTACTTTATGTCTTTTTGTCATTACACCTTAATTTTCTCACAGTCTCTGGTATCCTTCTTGAGAGAAGTTTAAAACTGCTGGTGTTTTGATTAATATTTCCTGCCCTTCTACAGAATGGATTTTAAAAGATACAAAATTGACAAATTCTTGCAGCTGATGAGGTTGACTCATGTTCTGCATTAGGTAAAATCACACAAAATCTGGGATTTCTCAGCCTTGCTTCAATTTCTTAGCAGTCATTTCATCTACAGAAAGTCAGCTGTGTCTCAATGAAACAAGGAACAAGGAAAACCATTTCAGAGCAAAAGTAAAACAGAAGTTATTCTGGAAAATATTATATCATGATGATGGGCACAGATAAAAGCTATATTTGCTGGACTCACCTCCCTGATATTGAGCCAGTCTGAGGACTGACTTTTCATGCCTAAAAATAGAGTATTTTGTTTTCCACACTTGTGCAACTGCAAGGGCTACTTTCTTTTTTATTTTCTGTTTTTCCCTGTCATTTTGAGAGGTCACAGAAGTGGTGTGTTTGAACACCATTTCCAGTACAGAATGCAGACACCTGTTGAGCCTTGGGGCTTTCTCACCCCAAGGGGTCTGTTGAATTTGTCCTTTTAGCTGGAAGTATCTCACAGGGTACATTGCAGCTTCATGGCCAAGACTTTAATAAGTAAGTCTCAAATTGCTCTTTAGGTGCTTAACTTGGGAGACCTTCAAAACTATTCTTGGTGACAATCTTACACATTTCACTGTGTGGCTGTTTAACCTCAGGAAAATCAGGTCACTTCTGTCCTGCTCCTTGCTGTGCTGCCCTGTCTGTGTGGTGTGTGGGGGCCCTGGGGGCAGTGGCTGTGTGGTGGTGCAGCCTTTAAACTGCAGTAAATTGTGGGGCTGTTGTGGGCAGGAGAACAAGGGATCTCAGTGCTGGGGGTGCTGAGGAGCCCAGGAGAGCTCTGAGCCCACCTGATTCTCACCCCTACTCCCAGAGTTGTGGTCAGCACTGGCCTTTAGCAGGAGGATTTCCATGCACAGAACACCTTTCTGACAGGTTGGGACTGGGGGTAAAGTACCAGGAAATTGGTTATTCCCCAAGCTCTGGGTGAGGGGGTACTGACTTGGTGATGATCATTTTACAGCTGTCTCAAAAGTATGGTTTAAAAACAGAGAGATCTCCAAATCCTGCTCCCAGCTGACAGAATAGAACCTGCAGGGTGTCCCAGTGACACTGTGCTAAGTCTGCTAATTTCTAATTGATTAAATGCAGTGAAAAGGCCTCCAGTGTATTATGAAATTGAGATGGAGAGCCAATCCCAGCACTCTCAACTTCAGCATCCTCATAAGCAAAGGTGCAGGTTTTACAGCTGAGGTAATTATAAAAAAATGGACACAGTATGAGTGGTATTTAGCATAAAAAGTAACTTGAATGCACTCCATGTCTGGTTAAGAGAAGAACAGAACCATAAACCCTTTGATCTAACAAAGAGGCTTTGAAAGGAACAGATTTGGTACAGTACTGAACCTGTAATCAGCTCACTTCATTGCACTGTATGAGGAGGGGCTTCTTTATTTACTATTTAGGAAGTGTTTTTAATTTAGATCTGATTTAGAGATCATTATGTAGCTTTGCTCTGTAGAACTCAGCTCTGGATTTCACAGGAACTGTCTGTTAAAAGCTGGGAGGCACAAATCCTGCCTTCATGCTCTGACCAAGTTCTGTCCTGGTGTGCAGTCACAAAGGCAGTGTAGGTAACTGCTTCCCAGCACATTTATTTTCCATGCTGCTCAAGGGTTCTGAGCCAAAGCCACTGGAACTGAAGGGAAGGACTCCTGTGTACTTCAGTGACATTCACCATCCTACAGCAGTTGTCACTGCCCTGAATGCTCAGAGGAAGGGACTGTGTTTGATAGGGTTACCAGAATTCAAAGTGAAGCAGCTTTGGTTGTCCAGTTGTACAGAACATGGTGTCTGCAACATCCTGCTGGACAGGGTGGCTCTGGTGCTGAAGGCCAGCACCTCCTCCACAGGTCACCTCCTTGTCCCAGTTGTTATGTGAGGGGGGCAGGAAGAATTCTGAAAGCTCTTTGTCCACTAATTAATTGCTTTCTTTTCCCATGCTCATATGCTCTTTTGGAGAAACAAATATTACAAGTCCTACTGCTGCCTTCAGTGAGGAAGAACTACCTTCCCTTTTGTTGTTTCCAGCTTTATCAACACTAAAATCTGCAGTCTCAAAAGGAGTTGATGGTTTGCTGATCAGTGGTTTATACTGCTCTCATTTGTGTGTCCTACCTACATTTGTGGGTCCTTCCTTCTCCATGGGGCACTGACTTCTGCTGGTGGGGTGGAGTGGTTCTTGCAAAATGATTGTGTGCCTGAGTAGGAAATGACTGCAGAACCCTACCAAAACCAGGCACAAACTGTCATTTTTTACATCCTTCTCCTGTCAGACACTGCATGCACAGAAGGCATCTTTTCCACAATGGTCATTCTACCAATGAAGATATAACTGTGAGGATTGGCCCTTGTCAGTGTGAAGCCATGTCAGGGTGCCAGTCTGGGATGCAGCTCTGCTCTTCCATTGATGAGAAATGGGATTTCAAAAGTAAAACCATGGGAGGAAATGGGGATCAGAGATGTTGTGTTGGATGAGGGTTCTGACACTTCATGGAAGTACAGGAACTATTGATCCCCAAACCCCATTAAAAAGAGGAACAGGCATGTTCCTTTGGAGAATTCTCAGATTGCAATTAAGTCTTCAAAGCTGATACATGAGTAGAAGGGAGGAAATGACAGTGGGTTTCAGCCTGTGCTGGTCAGACAGCTCTTGAGATGCTGGAACCTGATGGGTAAAGACACAAAAAATTCCCCCTTATGTTCCCTTCTGCCAGGTTTCAGATGATTAAGCAGAATTAATCATTGTAAAAACAAGGTGAGGCAAGAACATGCTTTTGACCAAAAACTTGACTATTTCTGTCCCTTAAGTGCAGTCCACAGTCTGCATCAGCTCCTGCTGCTTTGGTGGCTGTGCTCCACACCCCCTCACTGCAAGGCTTGGATGAAGCATTTAGACTGTGTGAAGTAAAATCAAAAAAAGTAGGAGATGTAGTGAGATGTTTCCAGACTGACATCTTTATTTATATTCGTGACAGGAGACAGAATTTCCTAAATTAGTCCAAAGCTTCACTCCATGAATTGGAAGCTGCAGCAGAGAAGCAGAAGGTTGTGTTCTGGGATGCTCAACAGAGCCTGACCAGGGAAATGGTCTCTATTTTGGTGTAGAAGCGTTGTCTGGGTTTCCATGTCTGTATTTCAATGTATAAACATTGAGCTGGACTTGCAGCTCAAAATCAAGGACAAGTGACCAAAAATATTCTGAAGATTCTGAAGAACGTGCCACAGGAATTGTCCTTTTTGGGGGAGGGAGGGAGGTGGTTGCTAGAAAAGGAGCTATGAGCTCATTCCCCTGGCACTGTTTGTCTGATGGGAAAGACAGAGGAAGGAAATGTCATTCTCACAGAAAGTTTGGAAATGTGATGTATTTCACACAGACACTGTAAGTTGGGCAGACACAGGCAAGACTGGCCTAACTGTAATGCTTAGCAAGGAGTCCTTAAAGATAATTTAAGTGGTAAAAAGACTTGCAAAGATAAGGCAGATAAATGAAGATAAAGCATAACATTGCCTGGGAAGACCCCTATCTCCAGCCAGAAAATATGGAGGTCAACATGCTGTGGTTTTGTATAGACTAAGATACACTGGCCAAGGTGATGTTGGAATGTGCAGGGAACATAAAGTACATAAAGGTGAGTGTGAGACTTGGTGGTCAGCAATAAAGAGAAGCCCAGGAGTTTTGCTGGGGTTGGTTCAGCAGTGCTCTGTGTTTCACACTGAAGTTTTTAGTGTTCAGAACTGAAGTTACTTCAATGTTCTGTTCTTCATTTCAGCCCATAAATGTGAAAACCAGTATTCTAATCTCTTCTGTTACCTGTCCTTGGTTAGAGATTCTGCTGCCCAGCCAACTGCCAATTTCTATTTTCCTTTTTCCTTTTGCTTCAATGTGGCCTTTGCTGCTGGAGCTGTTTCAGGTTCCCAGCAGTGAGTCAGGAGGTGTCAGCAATCACTTCTGCTGGAGCCAACGTGCAGCCAGGCACAGCCAGCTGTGCTCACTGAGGGTCTGATGGCTTTGTCCCTCCTCACTTCCCTGTCCCTGCCTGTGCTATGCACACACGGGAATTTTGGAAAGAATGACTGAGGAGGGAATTTTGTTCTTTCTGTGTGTCTGTTCGACGTGACTGAGAGGGAGAGACAGGAAGGGAGGGGTTTACTGGCAGGGTACTACACATTTAACATGCTCCTTAACTTTCATTTTCACCCTTAGATGTTGGCATTAGGGAATTTTCCACCCTGCCCTGCCATCATTTGACACACAGCCTTCCACTGGAGAGCAGGTGGCAAATGAAACCCTTCCCACTCACAACTGCTGCTTTTAATGTACCTTCAATCTGCAGAAACTGCAAAGGAGTCCAGACAGGCTGGGATACTACTTGTATTTGCACATTTTCAAACACCTAGGCCTGGGTCTTTTATTTTGCTTTTGATAGAGTTGTTATCCTCACTTTATAAAGAACATTTCAAAACAATTAGGAAGCCAGTGAAGAAGAGGGTATAGTTCACAGTCTATATGTTAAAGTCCTTAAATGAAGAGTCAGCAATCAGAACACACCCAAAAAACCAGAGTTGACATCCTGCAAAATTTGGGGGAAGATTGAAACCAAACAAATTTTCTTTGGGAAATGAAAAACCAAACCAGTGTGAAAAAAGAGGATTGACAGTAGTCAATGAGAGGACATATTTGGGAACAGCTTTTTAAATAGTCACTGTTAATTGTATCTTTCTTTGTCAGAAACCACCAATAAATCCAGTGGATCTGTTGAGTTCTGGAGAACAAAGGCAGGGAGAATTGGTGAGAAGCTCTGTTGTTTCATTGCCTTAATCTTCATTTTAAGACAGAAAGTCCCTGGGAGCCAGCTGCCATGGCCCAGCTTTTTGTGTGTGTTTAAGAGTAGAATGCCATGAGGAAGGAAATTGTCCCTAACATTATTTTTACTTTTGTTTTTAATGTTCTAAATGTAGCAAATCGATAAAGCTGAAGTCTTGCATTTTTACAGAAGTTACTGTTTTTGCTTTACATGACTCCATTGGACATATAAAGAAGTAGAGGTTGAGAAAGTGGAAATTTGTAGTGTGTATTATGGTGTAACTCCCCAGGAGTGATGTGCAGATACAGTTGTCACTGTTTCTGTCCCCATCCCTCAGTACAGAACATTTCACCATCCTCAGAAGAGCTCTAAGGACTGTGACTAAATGTTCCCTCATGAGCTTTGCAAGCACTGAAAAATGAGACCAACAGAAGAGGGTCACCCTTCCCCTCTGGAAAGTTCTTTGAACAGAGCTGCTGGATGCCCCACAACATGTCACAGGCTTCCTCTTCCATTTCTGTAACTTTTAGTATTTAAGAATTAGGAGACTGAAAATATGGGGTTTGTAGGTGCCATTTTTGGATTAGCAGTGCAAAGGTACTGGCAAACTGAGACTTTCAGGTCCCATCCCAGGGTGGTCTGGCACCCAGGCTATGCCACAAACCCCCTCTGTAGTCATTAGTTATGTATTTATTTACCTCTGAGTTGAATAAGTGCAGGGAGGCTTTCCTGTGGCTCACTGCCCATTGCAGACAGCACAGACAGACAATGCTTGTCTTACAACAACTTTTTCAGTATGAAACACACACTAAAGTGTTGCCAGGGAAATGTCTCTCCAACAGTTCAGTGACAGCAAGCTGGGAAATGTGAATGAAGCCTCACAGGCAGTGGAGAAACAGCACTTCAGCCCAGCAAAGGCAGAGAATATGAATGAGTGTTCACTCCAGTGAGCTGGTTGTACCACAGAGTGGCCATTAGTGACAGAAGCAGTGAGCATTCACCAAAACATGGGAGTGCATTTCTGTGGGGTAAATGGCCCTTTGTGCTCCCACTCCAGATCCTCATGGAGACACCTCAGACAATGGTCAGGTTAGTTAGGGAAAGTCACCTGTAACCTGGGGAAATTGGGACAGTTGAACATCATCTCTTCAGGGCTCCATGAGGGTGGGAAAATCAGCCCTTGTTGTCATCAGCTTTGCTTTGAAAACTCCAGATGTCCTGAGCTCAGAGGAGCCACTTTACAAACAGGGCTTGACTCACAAATGTTTTTAGGAATGTGACTTCTCGAGGTGATGCAGAGTTTTGCAGATATGATGTCTGATACCAGACACATAACATGACTCAGTTGGAAGGGAATCACAGACAGCTGATTGTTGGGGCTGCAGACCACCATACACTCAGAAATAAACCAAAATTGGACTCAAGATAACAGCATGGTCAGCATGCCATTGAATAGGTCAGAAAGTCTGCTTGGAAAGGGCACCTCTTTCATCAACGTTAATGCAAGGAAAGCAACTAGTTCTGGCATTCTGATGTGGCAGAAGTGGCTGTGAAAAATAGGATATATCTGCAGAATTGGTTTTCTGAAGGAAAAACCTTCCAAGCAATGTAGAATATTTGTGGAAGGAGTTCACAGTGAGCTTGTTTAGTTAATCTCTGGCTCCACCTGAGGAATGAATGGTGCTCTCTTGTTCTTACTGTACAGAGGGAGTTTTATTATTGATTTCAGTGAGGAAAAAAACAGGTCTTGTTTGAGCAAACTGGAGTGATTAAGCAGCTCCCTGAATGGCTGTACCTCAGCCAATCCTTTAAACAGTTCTCCTAAGGAAGGAAGATGTTTCTTCTCCTCTGCTTATCCCAAATCTGATTTTTCATATCCAATCCCTACATAGCCTTCCCTGGATTTCAGCAGTCTCCAAGTACAGGGAAATAAGAAGGGTGAATACTAAAAGCTTACAAGCCATTGGACAGAGTTGAAGTCAATTGAATTCCTGCTAAGATGTGTCCTTTCTTACAGTAGTACACATCAAGATTCCCCATGTTCTGTAGAAAAGAGAGGTTAATAAGAAAGAGAAGGATGCAAGTGGGATTTTTGAACCTTGACAGAACAGCAAATGCAAAGAAGAGTGTAAAGGCAGAAGTTCATGGTGTGGCATTGAGTCACACAACTCACACATCATTTCTGCCTGCTGATTAGATGTCTGGAGTATTTGAAACAAAGAGATGGCACCTCCTAATTCTGGTGAGAGGAAAGGTACCACATGAAAGGGAAAATCCAAGTGTGAAAGTTCATGAGCAGTGGATGCAAAGCAGCACAGGCTTGATACAGCCAAGCAGAGGAATGCTCAGAAAACTCAGGTCTGTTTCAAGAGATTCATCTCCAGCAGCCCTGGATGGGTTCCATGCAGGGGATCTCGTGCATCAACACGTGTGCACAGCACTTGCTTTGCCTCTAGGAGTGCTTTACACAAGAACTTACTGTTCATTTTCAAATAGAGAAAGTAGACACGGGGAGAAGAAAATTCCTTGCCCAAGCTTGTCCAGTAAAAGTGTGGCAGGTGAAAAAAAGAAGGTGCATTTCCTCATTTCTCTGTCTGCCTTATACCTCATTTCTGTAGATCTTTGATCAGCACCTGTAAATCTTTCTCTAGTTATCATGGTATCACATTTGACTTTATATTAGTCAGCAGACATAGTAATCATCCTTAATTTGTAAACAGATTCCTTGAAACAGCCAAACATAACACCAAGGAATGAATAAAACATTAAAAATCCTCGGTGGTGCACTGGCAGTGCTGCCAGCCTGGTCCTGGAGGGCTTGTGCCTTGCAGACTGCAGGGAGGTGTCTGGGTTTGGAATAGGTATGTGTTGTCTAACATTGAACATCAGCTCAACAATCCCATCTTCCTCACCCAGCTGTCCTACTGGTATTCCCACATTCAGCACACTGGGCATAGTTTATAACTGGGGAAGTTGCAGTTTCCTTCCAGTTTTTCTAGTACTTTGGAAAAGCAGTGAGGGACAAACCTCAGGCAGCAACAGGCAGAACAGGGAGCTCTGGAGAGCAAGATCTGCTCGACTGAGAAAGAGCCCTTAAAACCTGATCAAAAGGAAGGAAGGAATATATTTATGTGAAACATAAAGTATCTGTCCTTAGTTGTAATCACCTGTTTAAATGCTTTCCTGGGCCACACTATAAAGCTCTATGGCTCTGTAAAATTTTTCTTGAAGTCGCTCCCTCTCTTCCTACAGCTGTAGGTTGTGCACAGACATGGAGAGTGCTAAAGCTGTAAGAAGCCTTTCAGGATTTATCTTTTTAATGTTAACATTGTGTTGCAAACACTGCTCAGTGTGATACCCTGCCCTTTCCACAGATCCCAGGCAGGAACCCAGGCTGCAGCAGGCTGTAGGAAGGAGGGGATGCTCACAGCCCCAGGAGCTGGTGGCTGTCCTCCCTCCCAAATTATGTAATACTGCTCAGCACAGCAGCCACACGCCCTCCAGAGACATACAGGACATTTTGGGAATCCCCTTTCACTCTCCATGTCCAGCCTTACTCAGCTATTTTGCATACATGGTCCTGGACTATAAAATGCTTTTGCCTCCCAGGAGGGAGCAGAGCCCAAGAGACTGAAGTCAAGAAAGTTTGACAGAGAAGAGTCTCCTTGCAGGGCTGGGAGCAGCTCCCAGAGCACGGGAAGGATCCCTGTGTCCAGGTGTTCCCTCTGTTACTCATTTACTGCTGCTCACAGGTAAAGTAATTACATGGTGAACTGTATCTTTGCTTCTGTATTAGGAGCAAAGTGTTGGACTCGGTCTCGTGCTCTCTTCCAACTGTATCCAGCTGCTCTGGAAACTTTGTCCCTTTCTGCTGATTTCAAGGTTTGTGCAGGTAACAGGTTATGTCAGTGTTATCCACAGAACCCCGTGGGGCAGAGCACAAAGCAGGTGCTTACTCTGAGTGCCACTGAAGGGAAATGTGAGTCTGCTCTCTTTCTTCTATTTTCTTCTTCTTTTTTCTTTTTATTATTATCTTTTTTTTTTCCTATTATTATTTTTCATATTTTTCCTCCTTTTCCTTCATTTTTTCAATTTTCATCCATTTTCTCCTTTTCCTCCTTGTCTATTTTTTTTTGTTTGGGTTTTCATTTTTTTCCTCTTTCTCTTTTCCTCTCTAACTTCCTTTTTTCTTTCTTATAGATTTGTTCCTGTTTTGTACCTGTAGAGAAATGCTTATTGCACACTATTTCTTTCACCTGGAGCAGCAAACAACCCTGACACCTTGCAGTTTCTGCACAGATAGTTGGATGGATTTCTTTTCTTGTGTTATTTTATAGCAGACAGTATCTTAGGAGTCCAGAATAGATTTAACTTTTACATTATAAGTATAAAAATAAGACATAATTTACATCAGAAATATGTGGCAATGTATATTTTCTTTCTTTGTCTCTAACTTTTTGGAAAAATCAGGTTTTGATTTCAGTTATTCTGGTGAGTTTCTAAGTGATGTTAAAGAGAGCTTTTAATCTCTTGGATTAAAAAAACTGACCTTGTTGGGTTTCTCTGTCCTCAGAAGTGTTCCCACATCACACAAAACAAGGCTCCAGCACTGTGAACTGAAATACCAACCAAAGCAGAGGAAATGCTGTGTCCCTGGCAGTTTGTGTTCAAATCTCGTGCTGCCAATTGCCAGTTCCCTGGAGAGAAGGACATCAATAACAATGTGGGCAAAACCAGGAAGATCAGGGGGTAAGAGCCTTGTCTTCTAATGGTTCCATAGTTTATCTTTCATTTGAAAAGGGAAGATATTAAGTGGTTTGGATTCTGGAAAAACCTGTAATGTGTTTCCAAAACACTAATATTAACAAAAGAATATTATCCCTGGGGATCCCTGGGTGGTGTTATTTGGTAATGGATGTTAAACTCTTGGGTCTAAGTTGTACAGTCATTGAGGATATAAATCATTTTGCTTTCTCTTTCATAGTTCTAAATTTGTGTGGTGTGTTATAATGGTTTCCTGTATTATCAGGAGGCATGTGTGTGCTGTAAAAATAACAATGTGATTATTTATGCTGTCATTAAGTTGGTAAAGTATTTCTGTGATGCAATTCATACAAGACACTGTATAAAGTAAGTTGCACAGGCATCTTAAATTTCTCAGTCTTCAGGCTGGTAATTATTTCAGATTTCATATCTGTTGTTCTCCTTCCCATGCAGTGCTCTGGAAAGGGTGATACTGTGGCTTTACTACTGACTCCCAGTCCACTTCTCCCTCACTGCTTGGCTTGTGGACTCAGTCCATCTGCCAGAGAGAGTGCTGAGCATCTCCCTGCTGATGCTGAAAGCAAAACAAAAATACTGAGCCCATTGCCTTATTCTAAATTTCCTCTCTCTCTTAAAGCTTAGAAAAGGATGATGCCAAATTAAATGATCCGAGCAAGAAGCAGGTCAAGATGCTGCCCCCTGTAACTTCAGCAAAGGCCAGTGAGGAAGGAGAGGTGTGTTCTCAGCATCCTTGTCTGATAGTAACAGCTCACATGAGTGGGGCTTGCTGCTCAAAACTGCTCAAAGCTCTCCTGTGAGGCCTGGCTGTGGCTGCAGGACGTCAGGGCTGCTGGGAGGGCTTTGGGGAAACTTCTTTTCTGACCAAAAAGGGTAAGACTTAAGGGGAGAGGTGACCCCCTGGGGCTGGGGTGCCTGATTCCTTTATTCACCCTTAAACTCAGCCTTTAGTAACAAATCTGCCCTGCCTCTAAAATTGTCTGGTTCACTGTTTGCCTGAGACTGAGACTATGTTCAGAGACAAGGCCTTATTGAAACTATAAAGGTGTTTGTAGTGGCAGGTACTGTTTGATTAATACAAAAATACTTTTCCCCTCCCATTTCATATCAATAGCTCTGTAGTCAAATAAATACTCATGTTGGAGCAGATCACATTTATATCTAGTTTCTTGAATTTGTCTGTAGCCTTTTAATGGTCACTTAAATATGTCTAACAGATCTGATGACAGTATGCATTTTTATCCTTTCTCTGTCCAGAACCTCCCTCAAAATGGTGTCAAAGTTTCAAATGAAATATCAAGATGTCCAAGACATGTAAGAATAAGAAACTTGGAAAATGGATCCAGCTTTCTTGACACACTACACCTGACAGCAAAGGAGGTGAAATATGGAAATCTGAACAGGAATTTTTCAGAACTTGGAAAAGATACAGAGTGCAACATTATTTTTTGACATTTCACTGTTTTTCAGGTTATTGGATGCCAGACCAAGGCCTGCCAAGGGTCACTTATGACCCCAAAAGGGCAGGTGAGAGGTACCAGAGATGGGCCAGTTCCACCAGCAGATCTTTTGCCCCAGGCAATGGAGTTCCTGGAGCAGTACTACAGTTCATTCAAAGAGTAAGCCAACATTATTTATGGTCTAAAAGTCCTCTACCTACCTGTCTGTCTGTGAGACTGGAGGAGCTTTGGTTTCTTCACAGCACTTAGTGACTATCCTGTTACATAGCATGCATTCAAAAATTACATAAGGACTATTAGAAAAGCTAAATGAAACTATCCCTGCACTTCATATGCTCTGGCTGCCAATAGGAGCTCTTGGGAATGCAGGAATGGGCTCTGGACTGTGCATTCCTCAGCCCCATCCCTTTGGAGTGTGCTACATTCCAGACATTGAGGACTTTCTTACAGAGTGGTACCTTCTGTTTTTTGCTGTTGGCTGGGATTAGCTCCACTCACACCAGTCTCACATGTGAATAATGTGGACAATGTGGTTTGTTTGTGCTGTTCCAAGTATCTTTTCTCTGTGTTCCTCTCAAGGCTTCAGCCAAAGATTGGAAGGCCAGTCTTGCTTCTCACCCTTGCTCTGTGCTATCAACACAAGCTCACTGAGCACGTCAAGAGGCTGCTCAGGAGGTTTGTGTTCTCACAAAAATGGCCCTGGTGCAGAGGCATCTTGTTGCAGGAAATGCTGGAACAGCTGATCGAGGTGTCAGAGTTTGCAGTGACATTTCACCTGATAGGCTTTCAAGCAGCAATTCTGTGTTTGCTCATCCCATTAGGAAACATTATCAAACTTTCAAAGGGACTCAGCCACATAATGGTCACTTCTTCAAACACTTTGAACTCTTGTACAAAGCTTTCTTCCCTCTAAATCCTTCTGAACCCCCTGCCTTACACACAGGCTGTACTTGCCACAGCTCTGTGTCTCAGCCCATGGCTGTTTGATCACACTGACTTACACTATCTTAGGTGCTTGCCCTTGATCTTTCATCTTGCTGGAAATGTGAAAACTCTCAGACAGTGCAGGCTATTTTCATTCTGTCTCTAGCCAACAAAACAATATTTGTCTGTGCTGTGATAGATATTTTCTAATGTTTTGACTTCACTCTCTGTTATCAAACTAAAGAATTTTACAGTTGGTTTCCCTGACAAAGGAATTGCTCTGCACTTCCTTTTAGGAATGAAAATCCTACTTTGCTCAGAAGAGCCGTGGCCCTGTGACAATAATGGAACCTTGAGAGGACAGTCACTGTCATCCCACCTTTGGCACAAAGCTCACCTGTTTTCTGGTTTTCATCTGCATGTGACTTGACAATTTTTTTTCCAAATTAATCTAGAAAATCCAAATTTAAATAGAAAACTTACACAGAAAAGCCTGTGACCAATTAATGCATGTGTTGGGTGGTGAAAGGATGGTGTCACTCCTTAAATTTGTAGTGTGTTAGTTTCTTCTTGAGGCCAGTGAGCTCTGTCATTCATGCTCCTTAAGGACACGAGTCTGAAAATTCTAAAGCCAGGAACTCTCCTCAGCAGTTCTGTCAGAGTCCTGTGGATTTAACTCATCCCTTTGCCTAGAACAGCCCCTGCTTTTTGGGCAGACCCAGCCCCCAGACACTGCAGTGGGTGACAGCTGTGCTTTGGGGACACAGGTGGGGGACAGTGACAGTGCCTTCTCCACCTGAGGCCCAGTGCAAGTGCTGCCTTTGTGAGGCACTGCAGGTTTTCCTAAAGGGCAGAACCATTATGTTTGAGAGCAGCAGGTTTCTCAGTGTTTGTCCAAACTTTCCATATCTCAGCCTGCAGAGACACCAATCCCTTCCCTGGAAATTTACTCACCTGCATTCTGGGAGGAAACAACAGCCCTGTCAGTGGAATTCTTGTCGTGCAGAAGGCTGCTCAGAGTTCATGGCTTCAGCAGTTCCTGTCATGTTCCTGACCCCAAAGACATCATCTGCACTTTGGGTCAGCTTTAAGTCATGAAATTCTCATTGTTTCCTGTTCAAAAGGTCAAAACTAGAGGAGAAACTGGGCCGACAGAAAACAGTGACCAGGGAGATAGAAGCAACAGGAACCTACCATCTGACAAAGGATGAGCTGACCTTTGCTGCCAAACAGGCCTGGAGGAATGCACCCAGGTGTATTGGGAGGATCCAGTGGTCCAATCTACAGGTGGGCTTTGGATCTAGAGCTTATGGACCAAAGAGTGTCTGTTGGGAACCAGAAGAGTGTCCTTTACTTTGGTAGAAGATGCCATTGTGCCAATGGCAGGACTCCCTCCTGTCCATATCCTAAGATCATTTATTGTAGTGCTCTGCTTCACAGCTGAATGAAATGTGTGGAGTGTAAGACCCGGGTGTGTGGAGGAACCAGGTGCATGTTTTGGTTTTGGGGGGATTGTTACGAGTGAAAGTGATACATTTAAGACTATAAAAATGTACCTTTTCTAGTGGAGTTACAATCTTTCCTTTCCTTAAATGCACAGGAAAAATAATAAGCTCAAGTTACTGTTTCAAAATTACTTTTCCTCCTTCCATTTCTGTTGGAAACACACAGGTGTTTGATGCACGGGACTGTAAAACAGCAAAAGAAATGTTTGAGCACATCTGTCATCATATTCAGTATGCCACAAACAATGGGAATATAAGGTAGGTCTCTTTAATTTTTAAAAACAAAAATCACCTCCAGATCTGGCATCAAAAATACCTGAAATGCTCTATCTAAATATTTTGACAACTTGTCTCTGCTCTTAATTCTCCTGATATTTACATGTTCCTCATATGACCCATCAGCTATTTTGAAATTTTTAACTTTCATGGCTGATGTTGCAAAATCTTTTGCAATTTCTGGGGAAAAGAGATGATTTGAAGATTAAAGGAGGTACATAGAGAGGACGAACGATTTTATTTGTATCGATGTTTATTTTAGAACTATAGAATATTTTCTATCAGTAACAAGATATGCCTTACCACTGAGACTGTGCTTGCTGTGCTGCTGTGGTGTAAGGGGCTGTGGTTGTGTCTGTGCAGATCAGCCATCACTGTGTTCCCCCAGAGGACTGATGGCAGACACGATTTCCGAGTGTGGAACAGCCAACTGATCCGCTACGCCGGCTACGCGCTGCCCCACGGCGCCGTCCTGGGGGACCCTGCCAACGTGCAGTTCACACAGGTACCCTGCCCAGCCAGGCCCACCTGCTTCCCATGCTGCTGCTGGGTGCAGGCTGAAGCAATCAGTTCTTATAGTCCTGATATAAAAGTACTGCTCTCCATCCCAGAACAGGGTGACCTAAGGGAACATGACCAGGGACACGAACAGCACTTCGACAACAAGTCTCAACATTGTTTGAATGGGAAAGATAATCTTTATCACTTAGAATTGACCTCAGCTGTTTCTAGAGGGTTAAAATACTTTTGTCTTCAAATCTGGAGGGGGAAACCTGAAAAAGCCCACCAGACATAGTTTCTGTATTTCCAGCTGTGCATCGAGCTCGGGTGGAAGCCCAGGTATGGCCGCTTTGATGTACTTCCACTTGTCCTCCAAGCAAACGGCCAAGACCCAGAAATATTTGAATTGCCTCCAGAAATTGTCCTGGAAGTGCCAATGGAGCATCCAAAGTAAGCATGCAAGATTTAGATAATTGCATTTTTGTCTCTGCCTGCCCTTGGCAGGTTGTTAGGCTGTGCCTGTGGCAGTCGTTTTGTGAAATCTTTGTCAGGACGAAATGATGGCAAATTGTCCTGAAAGATAAAATGCCTGTTAGAACAATGAAGTGGGACTTAAGGAAACCAATAGCAGTTTTGTTGGAAATCTTTTTTTCCCAATCTACATTTCAATCTTATTCAGGATTTTAAAAATCACCATTTTTTATGCCAGTGTAATACACATCTAAAATATGGCTTCACTAATACCGAAGTGTTGATTGCCTTTTTCTTGTTGGTTTTTATTTCTTGTTTGCTTTGGAACTGGCCTGCAGACTGCAGAACTCTGTAACATGGTTCTGCAATCTCTGTAGCAGGCAATTCCCAGTTACTGCCCCTGCTCCATGGCTCATTCCTCCTAGAATTGGTGCTCTTTATCTTCTTGGGCTTTTCTGGTTATCACCCTGAGGAGGAAAAGACACACAGCAATAAATGAAACTGCTTGTTTGACAGGTATGAATGGTTTAAGGAGCTGGATCTGAGGTGGTATGCACTGCCTGCTGTGGCCAACATGCTCCTGGAGGTGGGAGGCCTGGAGTTCACGGCGTGTCCCTTCAATGGCTGGTACATGGGGACAGAGATAGGAGTGCGAGACTTCTGTGACGTGCAGCGGTACAACATCCTCCAGGTACCTGCTCACCTGGAGAGGGCTGGTCTGCAGAGGGAATGAACTTGGAGGGGGAACAGTTTTCAGAAAGAGACACTATCATTGTCTGCTGGGATGGGAGAGAACCACTGCCTGCTTTACACAGCTAGAACAGCCTCAAGAACCAGAACTCCAGAGTCCACCTTGACCTTTAATCTCAGGGGTTTCTGCTGCCATCACTTTCCCAGCATGGGACTGACTCTTCCCCCTTGTGTGTGACTTTTTCCTGCATATTAAGATGATGATGTGGAGAAATCATGGGGTCTAAGTTCCATAAAGTAAATTTGCTTTTCCCTTTTCTCTCTTTTTTTACACACAGGAGGTAGGCAAGAGAATGGGATTGGAGACAAACAAACTGTCATCATTATGGAAGGACCAAGCTGTTGTAGAGATCAATGTGGCTGTTCTTCATAGCTTCCAGGTGAGTCAACACGTGTAAGATCTGTAGGGACACTGAACACTGAGTGTCCCTTTTTCCTCTCAACAGCTTTATACAAATGTAGTGCCAGCGGCCCAATGCTCAATGGAAATTACATTGTGATTCCAGTAGGATTATTCTTGATTTGTACCTGGGAAAGTAGAGGAATCCATATTTGCTCTCAGGTGAAGGCAGAAGGGAGAGAAAAGAAAAGGAAGTTGAGGGCAAGATTTTTCATCCTTCTAACACATTTATCTGTATGTTGAAACCTATGTAAAGCCATTGGGTTAATATATTTTATTTTCAATTACAGTTTATTTAACATAACACGACAATATGAAAAGTGGGTAAAAGTGAATCAGAGGCTTTGCAGTGTGCACTCCCAGTGCTGGAGAGGTAAAATGCTGATGTTAAAGAAAAGATCTAAGAGTCCTTAATCAAAGGCCTGCGCCTCAATCTTTATCTATATAGTATTTGCTGATAGTATTTATTTCCCAGCGCTGAGTAGTCTTTGAAATATTAACCAAAGCAAGAGAATTACTTTAACCACCTCAGCTGGAAGAGCAGAGCAGGATTTTTAATGCATGGGTTTCTTTTGGCAATTGTTGTAGAGCCAAAACGTGACTATCCTGGACCACCACTCGGCCTCCCAGTCCTTCCTCAAGTACATGCAGAGCGAGTACCGCGCGCGGGGCGGCTGCCCGGCCGACTGGCTGTGGATTGTGCCTCCCATGTCAGGCAGCATAACGCCCGTGTTCCACCAGGAGATGTTGAACTATGTCCTCACTCCCTTCTATTACTACCAGGTACACATCATCAAAACCCCAAACCCGATCCAGCAGACAACCTCAGCAGGGCAGATGCAATGAGGGACCTGAAGGAGTCTGGGTGACAAGCCCTGGTTGAAGAAAGTTCACTGGGGAGGTTCTGAAATAGCAGACAGGAGCTATTGTATGTGGAAGGTGATATTAGTTCTGTTGAATGCTCTAGCTTTAAGTAAAATGCAGTTTAATGCTACAGAGACTGATCCCATATTTGTACTCAGTGTATTGTATATACAAATTCTATTTGAGCTGGCCCTTTAAAGATATACAAATTGTGTATTTACTACTTTGCATTTCTTACTTGAAGCTTGACTTTTTTTTTTTAAGTTGGATGCATGGAAAACACATGTGTGGCATGATGAGACCCGGAAGCCAAAGAAAAAAGAAATAAAGTTCAGCATCTTGGCAAAGTAAGTTGTTCAAATAAGTCTTCATGCTTTGTCCAACTATTCTATTCTTATGATGTTTCTGTTCTACTTTTTAAAAACCCAAAATATTATTAGAGTAGGGACCACTTGAGTTGTTTGAGTCATAGCCTTACCTGTCCACACTGAGGTTCTTGCTCAGAGCTGTCTAGGGTGTGTTGCTTCTGAACCATCTCCCAAGGAAAAGCCATGCCCAAGATCAGTGTTTCCTGGCTTGTTTGTGAGTCATTCTAAATTAGTGTAGCTAGGTTAAGGATAATATGTGGTTCTTTTTCCCCAGGGCTGTACTCTTTGCATCTTCACTCATGCGACAGGCAATGGCCACCAGGGCCAAGGTCACTGTGATCTTTGCAACAGAGACGGGCAAGTCAGAAACACTCGCCAGCACCCTGTGCAGCCTCTTCAACTGTGCCTTCAACACTAGAGTAAGGACTGTCAGGCAGCCACACTGCATGCTTTCTGCAAGCTTTTCATCCTCCAAACCCATGTTTTGACTGTTCAGTAAATATAAGTTGGACCAGAACTTTGATTTTGTATTCATTTAGCATAATGCCTTGTAAGTTTGGTCAGTGGCAAAAGGCTGTGTGTGCTAGCAGTGTTTCATGAGCTTTATTCCTTCCAGATGCTGTGCATGGATGAGTACAATATTAGTGACCTGGAAAAAGAAACTCTCCTTTTAGTGGTTACTAGCACCTTTGGAAATGGAGACTCTCCAGGTAACGGAAAGGTAATGCTGCCCTTTGTGTGCATGAGACCCAGGTCACAGGCTGAGACCAAGGACAACCCTTGCCTTTGTCTTATGTCCTCCAGTAAGATATGAATCAGAGTCTCACTTCTGTTTTAAATCAGGGCATTTTTCTAACCTTAAGTATTTTATGAATTTTTATGCAGACCTTGAAGAACTCCTTGCTAACACTGAAACTGCTGAGAAAGAAAATTAGGTAAAAATACTTTGTTGTTTGGTTTGCGTGTAATTGAGTCCTTTTGTGTTTCATGTAGCACAACACAACAATCTTATTTGTGTTCTGTCTGCAGGTATGCTGTGTTTGGTTTGGGGTCCAGCATGTATCCAGAGTTCTGTGCCTTTGCTCATGCCATTGACCAAAAACTGGCCCAGCTTGGGGCTTCCCAGCTCACTCCAGTTGGTGAAGGGGATGAACTCAATGGGCAAGAAGAAGCCTTTCGTACCTGGGCAGTCAGTGCTTTCAAGGTGAATGCAAAAATATAGCTCATAATTTAGTTCCTTCATTCATTTTAGTTCAGTATTCACTAGCTTCCTATAAAAATGAGGGAAAATGAAGGAAAACAAACATCTAGATTTATATCTGGATTTGGAACTCCCTTCTCTACTGCTTGTCTAAGTTGAAGAGGGAACTCATTCGCTTTTCTATTATTTTTAATGTTCACATGAAGTTGCATGAAGCCTTTGGGATAATGGAATGCTCAGTATGAACAAGGGTGGTAGCATCAAACACCACAATTTTTTGCAGTACTTCTTTTTTTAACTATACTGGTATAGAAGTTGCTGAACCCCTGTAACATCACTGAGCTCAACAGAAACAATAAGAAATAGCAATCTGTGACATTGACAGCTTCTCGTTAGGGTATGACAGTGCTAAGAGTATTTCTTTTTTTCACTGTGAATAGCCTCAATTTTTGTGGGTTTTCTTCCTAGACTGCCTGTGACATTTTTAACATCCCTGGGAGACACAGTATCCAGTTACCTAAGATCTACTTCTCTGAGGAAAGCTGGGATCCCACCAGTTACAGGATAGTGTATGACTCTGAGCCCATGGACCTGGCTAAAGGTATTGCTCCCACCCTGCCCTCCTCTGCCTTTCCTGCTTCAGATGGGGCTGAACTGGGGACGTTTTTCAGAAGTGCCCTTGGCCTTGCTAGGTGGTACCAGGCATGTAATGAAGTGCAGAGGTCAGAGAAAAAAGGCCCCTGATTTGCATTGCATGAATTGTCTTTTCCAGCACAATAATACCAGAACTAACACACATTTAGGCAGCCTCAGAGGAACAAAACCTGGGAGGAACTGCTGTTAGTCAGGGCCTGGAGCACACACAGCTGATGGATCACCAGTCACGTTCTAGGGCAAGGGAGGTTCAGTCCTTCTGTGCATGTGATTGGAAGACATTTTAAACAAACCTAATCACAGTTCCCATCATGTCCTTGTCTCCCACCAGCTCTTGGAAACATTCATGCCAAGGATGTAATTCCCATGAAGCTGAAATTCAGACAGAATCTTCAAAGTTTAAAGTCCAGGTATGATACCTCGTTCTTTTGAATCATGCAATACTACATTTTACTAAAATCTTAAGCATTTTAGATGCCTGGTTATAAACATCTTCTTTCTGCAGTTCCTAAGAAGTAAATAGGAATTTTGTACTGTCCTTAGTAGAGGTATGTGAGCTGTGCAGTCTGCAGCAGGGCTCACTTCCCTTGGCTGATTCCAGGCATTTTTATTCTCTGCTGGGCAGATCAGGCAGCACTTCAGCACCTGATTTGTTTGGATACAAGTACTTCACATATCTGGACTCTGATTTCTTTAAGTCTCCATGAAGTCCTAAGCTGGTCTGGTATTTGATAATGAATATGAGGGAGCCCTTGCCAACTGCCACTGCAGATTTATTCCTTTTCTGCACAATTCAAGGGAAATACTGGCAACATAACCAAGATGTGTCTCATCTCGTTTTTTTCTCTATCCAGTCGTGTTACCATTCTGGTGAAACTTTCCTGTGAGACTAATCAGGAAGTGCACTACCTGCCTGGAGAACACATTGGGATTTTCCCAGGCAACCAGCCAGAATTGGTCTGTGGCATCATTGCACGTGTCAAGGATGCCCCTCCAGATGATCAGACTGTCAGGCTTGAAACCTGCACTGATGGTAAGTTGGATCTCTTTAGACAGAATATCAGAGGATGTTTGGCAAAATTCTTTAAAATATCTAGGAATTTTTATTGACAGAATTTGATCCTATCCTTAAGTTTTAACAGAATTTTGTTGCTGCTTTTTAATTAATTCTTGTAATTCTTTATTCTGATTTTGCACACTCTGGAGTCCATGGTGACTTCACCAGGGTTTGCAGAGGTACTGAGGTGACTTAGAGTTTCCAAGTGGTGTTTTGCTGTCGTGCAGTTCTCTGTGTCAGATCCTCCCCTTACAAAACATGTGAAACCTCACATTAACCTCTTCCAGAAGGGCCCTGTGGCCTAGACCTGCTGCAGCCTCCACTGAAGGTGTATTTTGGAGGACACTGACTTTTGCAAAGCTCTGCAGCTGTCAAATACCATGGGAATTGCCAAGTGACCTTTTATTTCGCTCATTTCCAGGTGGCTACTGGAGCAGTGTCAAAAAGATTCCAGCCTGCACCCTCCCTGAGGCTTTGACATACCTGCTTGATATCACTACTCCACCCTCCCAACAACTGCTAAAGAAACTCTCCCAGCTGGTGACAGCAGAAGAAGACAAACAGAGACTGGAAGTGCTGTGTCAGGTAAGCCTTGGGGCTGAGGTTTTGTGGGTAGTACTTTATGCTGTGAGAGTAAGAGGGATGTGATTTTTAGTACCCATTGACTCCAAGGTGTGGCAAGTGCTGGGTTCTCCCCCTGGGTTCAGAGAGGCTCTGCAGGGATCAGGACCTGGGCTCACACAGTTTTGGGGATGTCCCATAACAGGGAGCTGAGAAACAGATTCTACTTCAGTGTCTTCATTCTCACTGAGAGAGCTGGTGCCTGAGAACATTATAGTGGGGATTCTGTACTTCTGTTCTCAAAAATTAAACAATTTCGTAGGAAACCCCAGTATTGGTCTTGGCAAGGTTTTGAGAAATCTCTGTAGATTTGCTGACATATTTAATTGAATGTAAAACAGGGATCATATTGATAAGTGACATTTCAAATATCCCTGCTCTCCTGAACTCAGCATGAGCTGGTAACACTGTGGTGATGCCTTTGGCTTTTAGAACACAGAAGAATACAATAAATGGAAGTTTTATAACAGCCCAAACATCCTGGAGGTCCTGGAGGAGTTTTCGTCTGCTGAGGTCTCTACAGCTTTCCTGCTGACTCAGCTGCCACACCTGAAGCCCAGGTACTACTCTGTCAGCTCCTCCTGTGACATGATGGCCAGAGAGATTCACCTGACAGTTGCAGTTGTGAACTACAGGACGAGAGGTAATGAACTGTTGTTTTCATTTCTTTCTTAAGTAAATGATATTTAGGCTGTGTTGTGGTTCAGAAAAACCCAATGCCTGCCATGTGGCATGAAGCATCCCTGTAACAGTGTGTGAGAGCTGCAGAATGGCACACTGGGCCAGGATTTGCTAAAATCCTGCACCAGCACCAGGCTTGTTCCTTGGCTTATAAATCATTACTAGACAGACACTTATTTAAAACCCATCATTTTAAGTATAAACTGTGCCATTTTAAAGACAGAGAGCTTTGGAGTGCTGACAGAGGTGTTCTTTGCTCTGTCAGATGGAGAAGGGCCTTGGCACCACGGGGTCTGCAGCACGTGGCTGAACACAATCCCCCTTGATGGAACAGTTCTGTGCTTCATACGCAGGTGAGTGCAGGACAGGGAAAAAGAACATTAAACCCCCCCAAACAGCAGTTCTTAGTTCAGCTTCTTCAGTGGGTTTTTTCTTTGTTTGCATATTTTCAAGTAACAGTGAGTGTAAGTTGGAATAGCTGGGTCTGAGAAGAGAGGGAATTCCCTATCTTCCGGAGATGAGATCCTTTACCATGTCTTATGTTAAGAAAAATCACAAATCATGAGAAAATTCTGAAATAATATGACCCCATCCCCAGTGTCAGCTTCTCCACTACAGAGCAGGGAAAGCTGAGGGAGCAGGGAGCTCCATCCCCAGTTCAGCCCATTGCTGCTCTCAAACCTGGCACTGGGCTGTGCTGCTCAGTCAGGAAACTGGCACTGACTCAGTCAGGGTCTAATTACCCAATTAACACATTTTTACATTTCAGTGCTAATGAATTCCATCTCCCGGAGGAGCCAACCAAGCCCTGCCTTCTGATCGGCTCGGGAACTGGGATCGCTCCCTTCAGGAGTTTCTGGCTGCAGCGTCTCTATGACCTGGAGCACAGAGGTACTGCTGGGGACTGCCAGGCAGGGGGGCCCAGCACAGGCAGCAGGGACATCCCCAGTCCTTCCAACAGGGGCTCTGCAGCTGGAGACACCCACAAACATCAGCCAAGGAACCCCTGCAGAGACCTGTCACCCCGGGGTGATTGGGCACTGCACTGACCCCACTAATCCATCCCACTGGACACCATCCTGCTTCTGAGGGGTTTGGGGACTTGGAGGGCACAGCCTATGTGTCCCTGTAAATCCTGTGTGTCAGGAACTGCTCCAGGTGCTCAGGCAAACACTTTCCCACGTTGGTTTCAGGGATCAAAGGAGGTGACATGACATTATTGTTCGGCTGCCGGCAGCCAGATGTGGATCACATCTACAAAGAAGAAACTGAGGAAATGAAGAGGAAGGGAGTCCTGAAAGAAATCTACACAGCTTATTCCAGACTGCCTGGGCAAGCTAAAGTAAGGCTGGTTCCTCTGTTCTTTAAAGGTTGGCACCTTCCAGAATCATCCATCAAGTTAAGATCTGGTCTCTGTTTAACAATGTTCTTTAAAAACTGGTAGCCTTTTGCTTCAGTGTATTGTGAGCAGGTAGCAAAAGGCCCCACTCCTTCGAGTGAAGGAGAATCTCACTGTGCACTTCAGCACAAGCAAGTTATGTAAATATAACCACTCACTGCCATAGAGAGGCACTTCCAGTGCAAACAGCCTCTGAAACTAGAACATTTTCAGAAACCATAGATTTTGCAGGATTTGATTAGCCTGTGAGTTGGAAATGAGTTGGCTCTGGCCATTTGTCCCCATTTCAGTGGCACAGTGACCAAGAAATCAATTTTATGTAGAAGAAACCCAAGCTATCCTCCTTTTAGATCTCCTGCTGTCCTGGCAAGTTCAGAGACTTTGGCAGATAGAAGTGTCTTAGCCTGCTCTAGTTTAATCTAAAGACAGGCCCAGCCTCCAAGTCTGGGGCTCGCAAAGACAGGATGGAGACATTTTTCTTCTCTGCTGTGGTGCAGCACAGGCCTGGATTAGATCAGGCATTTAGAACCTTAGTGCACAGACCCACATTGAGTTCAGAGGAGCCAACAGCCACAGCAGCATTTCTGAGCCTCTGCCTGCTGCCCCTTTCTCTGTTGCCAAGGTCTATGTCCAGGACATCCTGGAGGGGCAGCTGGAGGCCCGGGTGTGTGAGCTGCTGCAGCGGGAGCAGGGCCACGTGTTCGTGTGCGGGGACGTGCGCATGGCCAGGGACGTCGCGCGGGCGCTCAGGGGGCTCGTGGCCAGGACCCTGCAGCTCAGCGAGCAGCAGGCAGAGGAGTATTTCCTCCAGCTCAAGGTATGCTCTGACACACAGGCACTGTCCCCAGGCAGTGTTGCAGGGGGGGGACAGGAGCCAGGGTGCTGCTGGTGCACACGGGGACTGGAGCTCTGAGGGAGCAGCTTGGTCCTCCCCCGTGGCTGCAAATGCAGCTTCTCTTTGGGCAGGGGGTGACAGGGACTCTGCTGCTCTTCACTTACATGTACCCTCTTCCCTAGTGTGTCCCTGGGGGTCCTAGGGATCAGCTCTGCATGTGTTGGGAACATCAGGAGTTTGAGTCTTTATTGCACCAACAGGTGGGATAGTTGGGGTGTCCTGCACAGGGCCAGGAGTTGGACTCCATGATCCTGGTGCTTCCCTTCCACCTCAGCACATTCTATCATTCTATGATTCTACAAAGAGAGCAGGAATTTAGAGGGCCCATCACTGAGAACACAGTGCCTGAGGCTGCTGCTTTTTAGGACCCTCCTGTTGTCAGAACTCATCCTGGAGTGTGTTCCTGGGATTCAGAGAGGTCCCTCTCACTGACAGTAACCAAAGTCTGTGATCACAGAATCAGCCCTACAAATGCAGAAGGCCTTTATTTACTGAACTGATGGATAAGAAGCTGGCATCACTTAATTCATCTCTTGGGTGTCCTTTCTTGTTTCTGCAGAGTCAAAAGCGATACCACGAAGATATATTTGGGGCTGTGTTCCCACATGAATTCAAAAGAGCTTTGCAACCCACCAGTTCAAGAACAAATACACTTCTGTTTTAGACAATACTTGCACATTTGTTGTTATTTTCAAAAAACAAGGAGTCAAATCCTCTTTCTTATACATGTCCAATCCTGTACATATATAGGATGGTAGGATTTGACTCTTAAACTTCAGTCTTAATTAAGAAAAATATAAATTTAACTTTTGGTACTATTTATTCTGACACTCTTTTGATAGATTATCTTAATAGTGAAAATGCAAAATATTTTTAACAATGTCTATACTAGTATAAATCCAGTATTTTTTGTAAATACAAGGAAAATGTAGAGTTTTGTACTATGCTAACTAGAGATTAAATCTTTTTTTCAAATGTACTATTTATCTTTGTGACTTCATTTATATCAGATTGCTTTATTTGCAAATTTTCTTCACTTGAAAGCAAGTAAATGGATGGTCGTGTCCCTGAGAACTGCCTGGCCACAGGCCTTGCTGGATCTGGGGCAATATTTGCAAATGAGATAATGATGTGCTGGACCTCAGACAGGTCAGAGCCAAAGGCCCAAATGTTGGATTCAGCTCAGAAGGGGCAACGACTTCACAATTATATATTCTAAGGCAAGTTTTATTGGGGACCTTTTCAGCTTAATTCCACCATAACAAAGGTGTTACCCTTGTAAAGAGGTGAGGAGACAGTTAAAGGAAAATATTAAGAAGAGATCTGTTTTAATTCTGTCTGAATTTATTTAAACTAGTCCCAGCTGTGAGTTAACGTAGGTTGCAGCACGGATCTGAAGCTGAGTGTAATTGCTTTTTCTACAGAAATAAATGGGGAAGATAAAGGCCAGATGTTAAGGTCAGTGAATAATTATTCCATTCCAAGATAAAAACTGAAACTTCATTTAAGAAACCAGATACAAAATATACCTTTTAAAATCATGCAAAGATCAAACAGCCTGTCGTGTGGTTATGGAGTGTCCGGTGCAGGGTTTAAGCACTGCCCTGGTTTGGGCAGGGGAGCAGCACTGCAGGGACAGAGGGGCTGGGCTGAGCTCCTGAGGTGGTTGTGCACCTCCCTGGGTGGGGTCTGACTGGGAGCCACAGATTAACACTTTCTGAAGCAGTTAGAGGCCGATTTCATTAACACTTAAACCCAATTTACACGATTTTAAAGGAATTCAGCATCCAGAACAGGCTGTGTGCCAGGGCACTGAGGTGCTGACAGATCTCCTTGCTCTCAGCCTGGTTCTGTGCCTGTTTTGGGTGCTGGTAAAACCCCATTTCCAGGGGTGCCGGGGGCAGCTGGGCTGGCAGTGCCCTGTCCCTGCTGGCCGGGGTGGCCCTGGGCCGGCAGTGCCCTGTCCCTGCTGGCCGGGGTGGCCCTGGGCCGGCAGTGCTGCCCCATCCCACAGTGGGCAGGGCGTGTTCCTGAGCTTTGGGAGCAGCCTGACACTGCTGCAGGTGCTTCTAACCCGGGCTTAGCAACGTTGATTCCCTTGAGGAGAAGGAACGGAGAGAGAGGAGGTTGGGCCTTGTGTCAGGGAAACGGGAAACCTGGGGGGGCCCGGGGGGTGCAGCCAG
>WEIV01015210.1:14298-35871 GCA_013390005.1 Calyptomena viridis
TTTTTTTTTTAATGGAAAACATAGCCCACTGCTCAAAACAGTGACTTAACTTTCATTTTTTTGTTGTTAAAAATGATGCTTTATTTTCAACAGTCAAAAACACATTCTTCAAAATATATAATTATCTGCATGTTATTTTCTTACTTATTTTTAAAATTAATCTCCTGAGGCAAAAACAAACACACAGCATTTTTATCTATTTGTATCATAAGCAANACAAAATATATAGTTTTATATTGATTGTTCGTGGGCATTCTGAAATTAAAAATTCATCTTCATTATAAATAATTATATTTCCATATAATTAAATAGAGAGACAATAAGACTATAATTACAGAAATATTTGTTAATTCAACCCATTTCCACAGGTGAGGATATAGACTTATCATAACCTATAAAGAAATAAAGGTAATTTTCAAATTTTAATTCATCTGCCAAAGATTTGAAAATAGAAACAAGAATCAACTGTAGAATATTGGAATAACTTAAATATTATCATAATTTCTTCAATGTATAAATTATTAACCCCCCCTCACCATCTGCCCATCAAAGAGATAGTGTCACCATGTCTATGCTTATGCTAATCAGCCTCTGAATGTTTGCGAGTTGCTAAGTATGGTGTCTCCCTGTCGGTATCACAGCTCCATCTCAGGGTGAAACAAGGTGCAAAACAGTTTCTCATCATTTTATATTACCCAGCTTCTCTGAAAAGAAAACCTAGTACTAACAGATCATGGTAATTTAAATGCAATTTCAACATCACTCAGATGGTCAACTGAGATTCTGGTTACATGAATAAATTACAACTATGAATATATGATTCAAAAGTACAATACAACTGCATGTAATTTAGCAGGAATATGAAATGAAAGGGTATGTCTACATAATCTTGCAGATAGATGCAAGTGATCTCTGACTATGCTGAAGATGAGTAAGCTTTTAGGAATAGCACAACATTGAGTCCAAACTAATAAATCTTTCTGGTTCATGGTTCAAGCTAGTACCATGCTGATGTAGACACATGACTTCCTTTTATCTTGGGAAACGGTTTTCTTCTGCTTTCAAAAGGTGATGCAGACTTGCATTGGAAGCATATAATGCATGAAGGCATTGGAATAGTCTCTAGTAACAATATTAATGAAAACAAATGCAAGAGAGGAATGTATTTTGAGTGTATATACGTATCATGTAAAATTATGCACACATAACATTTTAAACTTAAGCCATCAGAAAGAAGAAGAAGGAAACTTTCTAGTTGCTTATGGCTGGCCAAAATATAATTCACAGTGACACAGAACACTCCTCAGTTTTCTAGTTTCTGAAAGAAAATGCATCATTTTCCCCTATGTCTCTCCAATAATATCATTCTGTTATTGATTTTCTTTTGTTTCATTTTCCTTATAAAACTCTCAGTGTTAACCTCGTATTAAAAAAAATGAAGTTTTGTCCTACAGATAGTGGCACTTGTGTTAGAAAACATTAGGCTCTGTTGCAGAAGACAACCATAACTGCTCTGAAGTCCTTTCTTTTTCCTATACATTAATGTGCATGTAAGTAAAAAGCATCACATTTCAGTACATTGAAACCCCATTCACTGGTATCTTACCCATTTATTGAACAGAACTTAGGAATGGAAAAAAAAAAAAAAACTGATTAAGAAATATGGGACAACATACAATCTAGGTACTTACAGGCTTCATTTTTCACAAAGCATATACTGGTTCAAAGATAAACTGGAAAGTTTTAACTGAAAAAATGCAGCTATTCACCATTGCAAAACACTCAGATCTCAGCTATGCAGACAATGAAAAAGCAGGGGGGGTTGGAAACAATCCATAGAAAGTCATATTTTGTTGTATCATGGCAAATGGAAAACGATTGGACTTAAAAGCTCCAGGGATTACTTGAAGTGAGTAATGTTGCATTTAGTTACTATTACAGAGCACTCAGAGTTCAGACTGTGTGTTGAGCTTGTTTATGTTGTATTATTTGTCCTTTCACATCACCTCGGGGGAAGAAAATATCTGTAACAAAGCAGAGGGTCTTAAAGTAGATACTTGCTTACAATCAAAAGCCTATTTCCAGTTTCTGATGGCTAAAAGAGGTTTCAGTTTCATAAATTCAAGAACCACTGTGGTTTCACTTCTATTTATCTATGCCTACTTAGATCAAAAAGAATGGAAAAAAAATGGTATTTTAAACTATTAAAGGATAAAGTGAAGAAGTAATGTTAAATTGCATACATTTTCCTCAGTCTCTACCTTTTAATGTTTTGTTAACCAGACAAATTCCTGAGCCTCTGAAAAGAGTCTTAATACTCCTTTATTTTCCTAGAGACTGGCTGTATCAATGAAAAGCACCTTTCTTCATTGGTGCTATCACTCTATTGTCAGTATTTGAAAATCACATCATCACCAACATGAGATCCATCTCTAAGTTTTTTAACTTCAGGAAATTACAGTAAGCTGAATGAAACATTTGCAGTGTAAGAAGATGTGCTGTGATGGGAAATTGCAGCAACCAGCCAGCACAAAATACCAAAACTAAGTCAAGTCATTAAAAAATAGATTGAAGCCTTTTCATGAGTTGAGCAAAATGCTCTTCCACATGCTTGACTGATCAGATTGGACATCTGGAATGAAGAAGACACCACGACAATAATCTACTTGAGTTGAATCAAATATTGGAGTTTATACCTGCAGTCAACCCATTATGTAGGTTATAACAGACACTTCTTTAGAATATACTGAATTAATGTATTTGAAGCTATGTTCCTGTCACATTTTAATATTCATTTTTTCTTGAAAATAATAAATAAAGATTCCATGGCATGATGGTTAATTCATATCCAGATTCCAAAGAGGAATAATACCATCAACAAGGGAGACTTAAACAAGCACCTTTAAAATATCATAAACTACATATCTGTCTCTATAAAAACTGAGACAGCTATGAGGACAACAACACAATACCACTTGCATGTTCCTGCCTAAAAACATTTTTTCTCTCAAAAAATAGGGCTGCCTCCTGTATATTTCTTTTAAGAATACTTTGTCATCTAGGATTGTGGGACACATGTTTCAACACTGTGTTAACAAGCACCACCTGACACCAGACAAACTATTTCAAGATGCATAAGAATATACATATAGAATAATAGAATTATTATTTGTGTTGGGAGTGGCCTTAAAGACCATGTAGTTCCAATTCCTGTGTCTTGGTCAGGAACATCTTCCTCTAGATCAGGCTGATCAGAGTTCCATCAAACCTGGTCTTGAACACCGTCAAGGTTGAGGCCTCCACAACTTCTCTGTGCAACTTGCTTCAGTGTTTCACCACCCTCACAGTAAAGGATATCTCACAGCCTGCACATCAAATACAGTTCGGGATTTTATTTTTTTGTAGTGTTAAAATGTCTTACTGTGCTGAAATTACTCTCACAGCTGTGCTATTTTGGACATTTCCATCAGTCTGAAAAAAACCCCAAATCCCAAACTTCCCTTTTTTTTGTAAGTGAAATTAATTTTTAAAAAATCAGTATACCTACAACGTGTACTGTTATGTAGTTTATTGTGTCCTCTAATTCTACAGTCTTCAAATGGACTTCTACTAGATTTTTATAAGCAGAATTTGATTCATACATATATATATATATATGTATGAATATATATATGTATATGTATATATATCTTGAAAACAGATATGTCAATTTCATTTACTTGCATTTCAGAAAACCTTAACATGTGTGTAAATCTGACCTTAAATATTTACAAAGGAAAACAAAAATAATGGATCAGCTGAATTCTAGTATTATTATTACTAATTGTTAGTTTTCTCACGCAAAAATAATGCTTTGTAGAGAAGTCTCTCCACCAGGGGTCGCACAAAGACTGCTTAAATACCACCTGTTAAACTAGAATAAAGCTTGCATCAGAGAGTAAAGTCACAATCAAACCTCAAAATAGCACCTTGACCCATAATGAACAAACAATTTAAGCTCCTGGGGATGAGTCACTGCTGGCTTTTCTTGCTCATGTTTTTACTTGTTTATTTTGAATGTAAGTAACATTTTAATTTTACTTAATTTTGGAAAAAAGTTAAGTCTTGCACTTATTGCATTTTTATAAATCATACTGCATAAAAGATGATATTTTCTGTCTCATATTAGGATAGACTATACTAAGATGGAGTCAATGTTGCTTCAAGAAAAAATAAAAAGTCTGTTTCTTCACAAATCCCAGAGAGGCAGACAGTTTCAAGTTTTGACACAGGCCCAAAACAGGAGTTCTTTTTCCAGTGCTTTCTGTGGTGGTGTTGTGATTTCTGTATTGGAAAGGACAGAGCAGCAGTGATGAGGCCATCTTCCTTTCAGGGTAGACTGTGAGGTGTAGAAATACACATCCAGCATCCCATCTGGGAGCTTAAGTCAGGGGTGCCACACTCATTATGGACAACCTTCTCTTCCCCATGGGGACCAAATGATGTTCACTCTCCCTGCAACAGCCGCTTCTCTGATCTGAGGGAACTGACACCACTGGCCTGTGGCCCCAAGGAACATCAGCAAAGATACATAACACCAAAGATTAGGGGCTGATGACAGTCGCTTTTCTTTGCAAATCATTTTTCAAAATAATAATAAAGACATTATCTGTGCTTATTTGGGCCTAAGTAGCTTATTTTAATAGTACCTGTATAATAATAACACCATTAACAATAAGAGTATTTGTCTAGATATTAAAGATTTCAGTTAGGCCAAAAACTATCCTTGGCTCTTCAAATGCATAAGGTTTCTTCTTGTTTGCTTATAAAGAGATTATGCCTGTAGCTCTTGAGGACAAAGAAGTTTCACCAAATTCAGTTGTTCCTGAATTCCCAAGCAGTCCTTGATGGGCACATGTAAAATTGACTAGTGGCTTGGAGTTTCTTCATGCCTGATTTTCTTTTCTTTTTATTAGTCTACAGTGAATCCCAGGGACCTAAATATAATTATGGCTGAGACCACACTGACTTTATGAAATGATTACTTTTGTATTTCTTGTCATGTGTAGCAAGGTTGACCATGGCTGGATGCCAGGTACCCACTAAAGCCACTCTCTCACTTCCCTCTGCAACTGGACAGAGGAAAGAAAATATAACTAAGGTTCATTAATTGAAATAAGGACCAGGAGAGATAACTTACTGACCATCACAGGCAAAACAGACTAGAAGTAGGGATATTAATTGAATTTATTACTAACAGAATCAGAGCATGATAATGAGAAGTAAAATAAATCCTTCTTCCCACATTCTATCTCCTCCCTGCCCCAGTGGTGCAGGGAGACAGGGAATGGGATCAGTTGTTGTTTCTGCTGCTGCTCAGGGAGAGGAGGCCTTCCCCACCTCCCCATGGGGTTCCTCCCAAGGAAAACAGTCCTTCATGAACTTCTCCAGGGTAAGTCCATCTCACAGGAAACAGTTTTTCAGAAACTGCTGCAAAAAAAAAAAGTGGGTCACTTTTCCATGGGGTGCAGTCCTTCAGACACAGGCTTCTGCAGCATGGGTGCCCCACAAGGCCACAAGTCTTATCATGAAAACCTGCTCCACCATGGGTTCCTCTCCCCACAGGTCAGCAGATCTCTTTCAGGATCATATACCATCATGGGTCTCCTACAGGGTTACAGTCTTCTTCCAGCATCCAGCTGCTCTGGTGTGGGCTCTTCCACAGGCTGCAGGTGGATCTCTGCACCCTTGTGGTCCTCCATGGGCTGCAGGGGCACAGCTGCTCCACCACGGCCTTCACCACAGACTGCAGGGGAACTTCAGCCCTAGCACCTGGAGCACCTCCTCCCCTTCCTTCTGCACTGGCCTTGGTGTCTGCATTGTTGTTGTTCACATGTTCTCACTCTGCTCTTCTCTGGCTGCAATCTTCATCTGCTCAATAACATTTTTATTTTCTTAAATACATTATCATAGAGGGGTTGCTATCAGTGCTGATTGACTTGGACTTGTCCAGTGGCAGGTCTGTCCTGGAGTTGACTGGCATCAGCTCTATTGGACATGGGGAAAGCTTCTGGCAGCTTCTCAAAGAAGCCACCCCTGTAGTCCACCCCTCTAGAAAAACCTGGTCACAGAAACCCATAACCTCATGTAAATTTGGTCCTTCCACAAAATTCAGGATGTCCCAGAAGCTAGTACTCAAATTTCCCTTGAATACATTTTAAAACCCTGAATATTAGCAGTTTAAGTTAAGAAATAACATTATACTATGGTTTAAACACAGCTGGAAATGAAACTCCATACAGATTCCTTTCCCTTGCCCCATTCTGTAAGAGAGATACAAAAGGCAGAGATCCCAGGTTGAGATAAGGACAGTTTTCTGGAAACAGCAATGAGATAAGCAAACAAAGAGTAACAGCAACAGCAGCAATATTAATAACAAAAGGATACCAAAAGTGGACTATTGCATGCCAAATGCTCACGGAGTCCAACTAATGCAATACAAAGATTGGTGCCACACAGCTCCTAAGACAAAATGGCTTTCCAAACCCCTCTGCACTCATGATCCTTCCCCAAGCCCAAGACAACAAAAAAGCAATGACAGACAAACCCTCCGGTCAGACTGGCACCGACCCACTGTCTGCTCTTACAGAAAAAAGCAACAGAAGTGGTGGTGGAGGATCCACCTATTCTCTTTTCCTTCCACCTGCAGTGACACCCCTTTCTTCATGGAAGTGAGAGTCCCTTACTTCCACTCCCCAGCTATGGTATGTATGGCATTGAATAACCACCTAGACACACTTACACTGCTCCAGCCTCTCCCCCTCACAGCTACTGCAAGAAAATTAACTCTGTCCTGGATGAAAATAGGACACATTATTATTAGGATAACTGTTGTTGCTGTTGTAGGATTACAGATGCTGCTGCCAGTGGCATACTGTCAATGCTACTGTTGAGCTGATTAACTTACAGGATGAATGAACAGATTCGTACTCTATGAACTGACAAGTATAAGTTTTGTATAAGTAATAATAAGGTTTTGTATAAATAAATATAAATAAAAATAATGTATAAATAATAAGGTTTTGTATAAGTAATACAGTAAAATTAAGACTGCAGTAATCTTTACAAATCAGCTATAAATATGTATTATGTATGCATATAATTATATATAGCACAAAAGTACAACAACTTCAAAGTTTACATGGTTCATGAGGGATAAAATTTATTCCAAAATTCAGAGATGTATTTTAAATATACTCTATCATCAGAGGAAGATGAAGAAAACTGTTAATTCAAAAGTGACAGAAAAATATTTAGGCTTTTAAAGTCCATGGTGAAGTACTCCAGAGAAGATAGTGTTTGTCAGAAGAGTTGAGATCATTATTTCAATGATTAAAAAGATTTCTCTGGAATTCTTGAAATCTAGTAACTGTTGTTTAAGTGTGGTTTAACTGGTCTAATCCACGTGCAGTTATAAATCACATTAGTTTTGTTACTGCCTTTGGTAATACTGGTCTTCCTCTTGGTATGAGGACACAATTTATAAAAAGCCCCTTCCCAAACTTCTGATTTATAGTGAACACTGTGCTTAATTTTTGTGAATAAAAACATATTATCATCAGCTGAGTTATTTGAGAAAATGACAAGCTTTTCCTATATTCTTCATTACATTCCAAGTTAATTAATGAGAAAAAGAGATTTAAAATATCTTAAATATAATTCATGCTTGGTTTTGCTACCAAATACATTACCTTTTATTAAAAAAATGAAACAAAATAACATAAACACTTACATGGCACATAGATCATAAATTACTTTATTTAAAGGGTGAATCCAGTGTGCATATAAGTTCAGTTGGTAGTCTGTGTGCTCATGCAGTGTATTCACACACATCAACTTTCCAAATGAAACTTTTTCCCTGATATTGATAATTTTCGTATATCTATAGAGACTCAAAAAATACTTTCTTACGGACTGTGCTTTTTTGTGTTCCTGTGCATAAATGCACACATATTTGTGCACTTACAAATAACTAGGACTATTTAGAGTTAGACATAGTTGCACTTGTTGCATTTATGACAGATTCTACAGTGTTTTGTACAAAAATGAGTACAAGATATTCTTGAGAACTGTTTACAATTTCTTTTTTCATAAATCTTGGAAGCTTCATAGCAAGAAGACACTACTCCTATAAATTATGATTGTCAGTACTAACAGCCTAGATAAAGTCTGTGCCTCTTTTCACTTTAGCAGCACTTCCTATTAACATAGCCATAAGTGGTTTCCCATACTGTAGTACTATTACACCTGTGGTGATACAACATTTATAATAGCATAGTATTTTCTGTGACAGTTGCTGATAAGTTTAAGAAACAGTTTATACTTGATGAGCACTGTACTACAAATTTAACCCTACTACTTGAAAAACATACTTTTTGTCAGTAGGTACAATTCAGAAATACTTGCTTCACAAAGAGGGAGAGACTAGTTGCCAGACTGTAATTATTAATCCTTTAGACATTAATGACATGAACTTTCTTTCAGCTAAATTACTGTGTTTATTAATAATTCATGAAAATTGACCAACCATTTAATACAGTACATGCAACTGTCTGATAACAGATAGCGCCTTTTCATTTTGTCTTAGACTGATTAATAATTTAAGACAAATGGAATAGGATTTTCCAGTCAGCTAATAATATGCCACTAATAACTGATGAATCCTAAAAGCATATGTTCCTTTTGCCTTGCCTTTGCATTTTGTGATTAGCTCTGTAACAAGGAAAATTAGGTCCTTGGGACATGAAAAATATCAAGGAGAATAAGCAGAAAAAAGCTCAAGCTGAAACATTAGATTTAAAAGAATTAATGGCCAGCTTTCCTGTATGATATGTGCACAGAGAGCTAAACAATGCTTCATGCAGTGTCCAGAATCTTAATTGCCAGGCACTTCATTGAAAGCCCCAGAAGAGGGAGGTGTTTACTCTCAAATAGAGAAGGCATTTTTTTTTACTTTCTAGGATTCATTATATTATTAAGGAAGATAAAGGAATAGTGTCCTTTTTCCTGTTTAAAATATAATAGGAGTAATTAAGACAGCAATTTTTGCTTTAAAATACAGTGCTATTAGTTTGTATTTTCTCTTCCATTTGTCTTTTCATCTACTGAATCTGAGAAAAATTACAGCTCTCCAAGGTGTATATTTATTTTAATTGTATCACTTGTCTTCTCTTTTTATAGTAATGTGGCACCTGTTGAACTGTTAGTACCAATAGTCAAGCATGGGTAGAAGTGCTCTGTTATTTCTATCTACATTTGAAGAGGAACGTTTGAAAATATATTTATGTTGACAGCATAAGCTTCATCCTCATATTAGCCAGAAGGATATAAAATACTGAGTACTAAAATTAGACTTCTGAAAATTATGATATATTAATAACTTTTAGATAAAGTTTTAAAACAGTTTCCCAAGGACCAAGTTAATTTTATATAAAAGGCAAGTGAGATAACCTGAACAATTACAGGCCATTCGTCCTAATACTGGTCTCAATCATGATAATGCAGCTGATTATGTTTGACGTAATTTATTAACTTTTTATTAAAGCGTAATTGACAACTGTTCATTAAAAATACTTTAAAACAGGTTGAATGTCTATTTGTGTGGTAATGTTTAATTAGTATGTATTTCTCACTGTATATTATTGTTCTGTTACTTTGTATGTTCTGTTATATCCCCACCTCTCATCTCAGATGGTTTGTTCCCCCTCCCTTGTCCTCCCTTCCCATTGGCTGGAACCCCCTATAAGAATCCTAGGCTGGAAATGGGAAGGGCTCTTCCCTGGTTATCCCTGATAAGCTTGGACCCTCCACGAGGTCCGTTGCCTCTGGAGTGAATAAACTTACATTATATGTAACCATGGAGAGCCACCAGCACCTTCTTTGTCCTCCGTTTCCCTCAGCCTATCCCCCGGGGAGTGCAGGGGCACACTCACTCCTCGGCAAGCCCTGAAGAAGGCCCCCTTCTACTGGTGCCCGAGGCTGAAGCAATGCCTGGGCTGAGGAAGGAGTGAGGCTGGACAGGGGGAAGGCTATATATTTGGATGAGAACTAAAATCTGAATGATACTGGGTTTAGTGCTAAAGGATTACACTCGTATACTTGCGTGCATGCTCTATGATGTGATCTTTGAGAAAGATGCTATTGATGTGATCAAAATTCAACATTTTAAAGACTAACTAGATATCAGGTATCAAAGTGTGATTTTGAATGCATAGGGATATTAGTTGTCCAGGGTCTCTATTAAAAAAAAAAAAGGTATGAGAAGACATGAAAAAATATAAGCTGCCTTTTATAACCAAGTTAATTTGATACTCATATGGAGTTTTAGATCTAGACTGAGACATTGACTGCACAGACTAGAGCTGCACTCCAGCCACAGATGCCTCTGCCTTTTTTTCTTAAGAAGTGAATGAATTTACCCTTTAACATGTTGTAAAATATTCCTTTTTAGGGAATTGAGGTATCATCCTACATGGAAAATCAAAATCCAGCACCTACTGCTACCTCTCTTGTCAAGTAATGGTTTACTGCTCATTTTAGGAATGTTTCAGGATCTATTTGTAGTACTGCTTTTGAAGCAAGTTCATTGTGTTTAAATGATCTCAAGATTTACCGAATAAACTAGAGATCAAAACATTCCCTCTTCCCTGAGGAGTGTCTATATTTTACACAAGTCACCAGAGTCAGATTCATCTGCCCTAAATAGAGATATCCTGAGTATAAATTTATAATAAGTTGTCTATATCCTTAGTCATTGCTTTAAGTCCTAAGTTATTCCTTAAAATAGAGGTTGACATTTACCATGTTTTTTAAAAGAATAAGTCAACTAATGCTACATTACACATGGAGCCTGATTCTGTCAGCATGTGTTACCATGTCTTGATCCTCACTCTTTTACAGAAGCAGTCAGGCACATTGTGATTAGCCTAAAGCTAGTGATGAAGGTGAAAGGAGGTTTAATGGTTCATTTCTGGATTTTGATAAAATCCAGGAGGAAGCTAATCCAGGCTTCAATTTCCTGAGCCAGCGAAGGAGATGATCTCAGTGTTCCCACTAGCTTTTACCAGCTGCTCTGCATGTGCTCACAGGCAGATGAAACAATAAGATCTGCACTGTGCAGCCTTCCTTCATTCTTATTTCCAGCACATGCCGATACATTAATGTTGATAGAGTTCTGTGAAGATTCAATGTTTTGATTAGACACTAAAAAAGAAAAAGTTAATTCATCATAAAATACCAGGATTTCCAGGAATTTTCTGTGTTAATATTTTCAGTATGATAGCTTTCTAATAGTAATATTAATGCCTAAATTCTGCCCTTTTAGTATCCTAACTGTACTGGCCTTTCAGCACCTAAACAGGGCTTACAAAAAATAAGAAGTGACTTTATACAAAGGCAGATAGTTGATGCCTTAAAGCTTATATTACACAGTTTTCTAGTAATTTTGTACAAGTTTTCTAAGGTATAGTTTATGTAGTTTTCACTAGATCTCACCTCTGCTAAGAGGTTTCTACATAGGGACAGGACAAAGGGGAACAGTCATAAACTAAACACGAGGGATTTATATTAGATGTTAGGAAAAAATTCTTTACTCATAGAGTAGTGAGGCACTGGAACATGTTGTCCAGAGAAGTTGTGGATGCCCTTTCCCTGAGGCTTGGTTAAAGGCCAACTTGGATGGGGCCCTGAACAACCTGATCTAGTGGGTGGCAACCCTGCCAATGGCAGGGGAATTGGAACTAGATGATCTTTAAGGTCTCTTTCCTTCCAACCCACGCCATTCTACGATTCTATGCATCTATGGAGTTAGGCCCTAAGAATCTTGGTGTCTCCTGGGGAAAAGTGCCACTGAACAAAATGTGACAAGGTTTATGTGCTGAGCCTTTGGGACTTTGTTTTCTAACTCTATGTAAATCCTTGCAAAACACTATGTTCAAAGAAGTTCTTTGGGCTGTATTATCATAGAGTCCAATATTAACCACAGTGATCCTGTCTGGTCTTGGAATACCTCAAATGGTTTAGCAACCTTGTTTTAAAAAACATGTCTACTTTTAGAAAGAAAATGTTAATTCTAGTGAGTCATCAAAAAAGCATCAATTTTTTAATGCTGTTATTATTCACATTATTATTGTTATTATGTTCATTTTTTTCCTTTCTTCACTATTTTCAGAAGATGTCTTAAATTAAATGTGTTCAATTCCATTAAAATACATGACTGAAGAATGAATTTATATAATTCATGACAAGTAAGTGGTCAAGCCAAAAGCAATGCAACAGTCAAGTTCTTTCTTCTGTATACCTCTGTATAGGAGTCAAAATTTGACTCAAGAAATATGTGGGGTTTTCTGACCCCTTTATATATATATATATATATATATATATATATCTATCTATATCTGGAGGCAAACACAATTTTTTTTCTCCAGTCCTAATATTTTTGTCTGAAATGATGTTAGTAAATATTCTCTGATGTTGTAGTATATAGAATACTGAAAGGATCTCTTTGTGGCATTATGCTGTAGTATACTATTGGAGCATTATGAAAATGTGTGAACAAAATAGTCATGTTCATGTTATGCATTACTTGCTACTAAGGAGACTCTGCACTGTTTCAAAATAAGATATAACTTTCTGGGATACCTCTGTGACAAAATGTTCTGTCTCAGAGACTACCCGTTGTCTTCTCTGCTTAGGACTATAAAAATGGGATTTGTTTGCCTTATGCTTGGTGATGTGTATGATGGGAAGATACCTCACACAAAATGAATAAATGAGGTTGGTATCAGTCATATAGTGATGATTAGTATCTTAGAGAATTCAGAGTGGAATCTCGAGTGGTTTCTGTAGAAGTAACTTATATAAAAGTGTAGCTTCCAAAAAATCAAATGTATGTTTTTCTGTGTTAGAAAAACATACATACATTTTGCGTTGTTGAAACTAAGAAAATATTTTTTTTTGGTCTGAGTCACTGTTAAAACTACGACTCCGATGAGGCCTTGAAGACATTTAGATCAAAGGTTTCAAATTGCCACGCTTCTTTCTATCCAAGATTCATGGCTTGACTGGGGCCAGGAAAAGCAGTCAGAGCTTCCTCAGTCCAAGATCAGTTGCAGATTAAGACATCACATATTACATTAAGGGAAAGGTAGGCCTGATCTGAGGCCTAAGACCAAAGAAAGGTGTTGAAAGAAGAAGGTTTTTAAGTGCAAAGTCCCGTTTAAGAGTGTAGGAACCCACAGACTGAATTTGGTATCAGATTTGCTCAAAATTTAATGTCTTCATTCAGGATTATAAATTGGAAGGTTAGTGGATTTTTCCAATACTTGCAAGACTTTTTAAAACTTCTTCTGTCCTTTCCAGTTAATGTGAAAAAAAACGAATGAGCTTTCTCTGCATTCTATTATTTTATTTGCATTTGTAAATTATGATTGTTTATGTCCTAAAAGCAAGATATCCAGTATGGAAGCTTGTGTTGGTTCAAAAGTAAACCAGTGGGAGAAATGAACCCAATTTGGAGAGACCACAAGTCAGAGCCACAATTTACTAAAAAGGTTACAATATATTCAGTAACACAAGGTAAAAAAATGGCTTTGATTCACAAGGACAAAGTACAACCCAGCCCCCTGGGATGGGAACAGCAAGATGCTCATCAGCTCCTGTGCTGAGCACTGCGTGGTTCCCTGGTGTGCAGAGCAGAAGGAAAGGAAAACCAGGTAGTCAGAATGATGGTGCTATTGAAGACAGCAGTTCTGTTGAAGAAATGGTAGCAGTCTCCTCAAGAGCAGCAGCCCCAGTCCCACTGGAGTTCCGTTCCCCCTCTGGATCCAATGAGGTGGTCCCCCAGTCCCAAAACTGGGATTATATATCCCCAGGTTCAGGTGGGAATGCCCAGTACCTCCCTCAGGGCAGGGAGTTTCACAATGGGTGTCTTATCTCTGTGAGTCCTGGGATATTTTGGATTCTTTGATGATGTGGGCTGTTGTAGCTGCCTACTGTGTCAGTGCAGCTGGGCCCATTAGCAGGGAGGACCCTTCCAGCTGGATGTGGAGGTGTTAATGTCTCCCTGGATTTCTTTCCTTATTTGTTGTGGGCTGGGGTGTAAAGTGTGCTCTGGGCAGCCGTTGCCAATGATTTATTATTAGCGGCCCATCAGGAATGACATAGAGGGTATAGAATATACAGTTTTTGGTTATACCCTCATAGTGATAAACCAGTCCCAGCCCCTGTAACTATGACAAAGTTGTAAACTATGAGAATCACATACCATGCTGGTATAAGATGTGTAGGCTCAGAGATATAATATAATGTGGAGAAATAATGATGTTATTACACAGCAGATCGCCTTTTCCTATTACATGGACAGTGGAAAAAAACAGTCTACCTTTATCTTCAGAGGATTGTGTTCGCTGAAGATTTTCTGCAGAATGAAATCAACTCTATAGCCTTTTTATGGAATAAAATCCTTATCTGTCTTGATATCTATTAATAATTTTATTAATTGAAGGTTCCCCTTTCTCTTGTCCACACCTCCATTTATTACTATAAAAAATATTAAATTCAGTTTACAGGTATAAGAAATAAGCTGTCTTATATTTTCTTCATCATTATACTTTTTAAAGTGTTGTTCCAATGATTTTGTAAAATTATTACTTAATTTACAGACAATTAGGTAAATTAGCTCACTTGTTTTTCCTTGGTCACTGGTATCTTAAAAGAAATATTGAAATGTTAAGCTCGCTTTATCTTTTTTTTTTTAGTTCAGTTTATATTCTGACATTTTTTTCAGTTTGCCAAATGTTTTCATCTCATGCATCCTCCCAATACCTGCTCATGTATTCCAATAGCAGCTGTGCTTCAGGATCACTACAAGCTTTCTCACAGCAGCATCCTGACACTTCTAGAAGAGTCCTCAGTAGCTGGAGCTGCAGAAAAAATGCTACACTGATGACTCCTTTTTTGCTGCAATGTCTCTCAATATACAGAGTTTTGAGGTCTGTCTCAGCATTTTCAAATCCTGAAAATATCTCAGCAATACTGTACATAACAGTCAAGCATGCTTCAATATCTTCAGAAATAAGAGTTGCTAGCACCCTCATGGTAAATTATGATTTCTCTATGTGCAGCACTTTAGATGGAAGCTTAATTGCATGCTAAGTCCAGCAGAAAACACAATAATCAGCCATATAAGAGATGATGTTAATTTGCCATTTTTTCAAACATCAGATATGCAGATTAATGTTCATTCAGTCATGGAACTTTCAATTTCTTCTGGTCCATTTTTCTTTTACTGTGGTAATTACACCTTTAAGTAATTCACTTGCCATTGTAAAACCTGGACATTTAAAATTTCATGGCATCCAAGCTTGACCTGATTTTCTACTAGAGACTTATAAGTAGGCTAACTGCAGTAGTATGAGGATTGATCCTGCTTGGATGCCAGTTGCCCAACAAGCCGCTCTATTACTCCTCTCCTCAGCTGGACAAGGGAGAGAAAATATAACAAAAGGCTCATAGAACAAGATAAGGACAGGGACAGATCGCTCACCAGCTACCAACATCGGCAGGAAAACTGAGTTGACTTGAGGAAATTAGCTTAATTTATTACCAATCAAATCATATTAGGCTAATGAGAAAAACCCAAATCTTAAAAACACTTCCCCCCCCACCCTTCCATTCTTCCTGGGCTTAACTTCTCCCCCAGTTTTCTTTATATTCTCCCTCTTAACAGGTTGAGTGAGACACAGAATGGGAATTGAGGTCAGTTCATCACACATTGTCTCTTCCTCTCTTTTCTCCTCAGGAGAAGGACTCCTCACACTCTTCCTGAGCTTTAGTGTATGGTCCTTCCCATGACAGATGTTCTTCCACAAACTTCTCCATAGTCATCCTTCCCATGGGCTGCAGTTCTTCACAGATTGCCCCAGTGTAGGTCCCTTCCACAGTCCTTCAGAAACAGACTGCTCCAGTGTGTGGGTCTCCTGTGGGGTCACAAGTCCCATCAGCAAATCTGCATCAATGTATGGTCCTCTCACCACAAGTCCACAGGTCCAAGCCTGTTCCAGTCCAGGCTTCCCATGGAGTCACAGCCCCCTTTGGGCATCCCCTTGCTCTGGTGTGAGGTCCTCCACAGGCTGCAGGTGGACCTCTGCTCCTCCACGGACCTCCATGGGCTGCAAGTGGACAGCCTGCCTTGACATGGTCTTCACCATGGGCTGCAGGGCAATCCCAGTTCCTGTGCCAGGAGCACCTCCTCTCACTCTTTCTTCACTGACCTTGGTGTCTGCAGAGTTTTTTCCCTCACATATTCTCACTCCTCTCTCCAGCTGCAAGTGCTGTCCTGTAGTAACTCTTTCCTCTTTTTAAATATGCTATCATGGAGGTGTTACCACTCTTACTGATGGGCTCAGTCCTTGGCCATCAGTAGGTACATCTTGGAGTCATCTGACATGGGCTCTATTGGACATGGGGGAAGCATCTACCTGCTTGTCACAGAAGACACCTCTATAGCCCTCCACTATCAAAATCTTGTCATGCAAACCCACTACAAGTAGAAACAAAATAGCAACTAACCAATTTACACTGATGTGGTTTTTGTATTTCTCACAGCTAAAACACCTGCTTAGCAGTTTCCTGTACTTTGCTTCTCCTGACCATATCCTATATACACACACAAATCATTAGAAAATTAGTCAGATGTTCACCAACACTGCAGAGTTTCCCAGTGAGCTGTTCATTAACCTGGTAGGTAAATGGTTACATTTATTATTATCTCAACGCAATTTACACCTGGTGGAATTTATGGAGAACAAACGTGTGTGCAGATCTAATTCAAAGGATTTTAATTTTCAAAACCTGGGTTTCAGATTTCCGTTTCCCAGTCTACCTGGAATCTGTTTTAGAGGCATAAACTGGAAAATAAATAGTGGTTAGTAAACAATATACTTGTTAAAAAAAAAAGCAACCAAACTTTGTGTATTACAAAATTTTCTAGCAGTCATACTAATTTTTGAAAATTTATAGAAAGAAGATATATACAACTCTGAAAAGGCAGATATTCCTCTTAAGACAAATTCCATTTTGCTTGCTCGAGGAGTAACAAAATTCTTTTGAAGAGCTGTGTCAGGTGCATGTACGCTCCTTAAAAAAAGTCACATGATGCTTTTGATTTATTTTTGGTTTCACATTCTCCTGCATAGTAGGAGACTAAAATTAACCAGTGATACACATCGTGTAAGTCCTTCTTCTGACCAGAACCATTTACCTTTATTTTTTACTTAGCTTTAATTAGCATTTGATTTTGCATGTAAACACATGTATGATAATTTTCTGGATGCAAAGGACAAGGACATCAGTGGGGGAATTCTCATCTATTTAATTTGTGATACTCGCAGAAGTTTGACCATAGATGTTTGAACTGAAATGGTGATGTGACTGAAAACTCTATGACTGTGACAAAATTCTTGGAGTTGTGGAGCAGCTGGGATAATCAATATCCTTTGGAAGTATAAGAAATAAGCAAGCAATACAAGCTGGAAACTGAGGGATTCTAATTGTCAAGCGCTTTTACAAGGAGCAACTTGGAACTTTTATTTACACGAGTTTAGTTAAATCTCAGTTAATGAATCAATTAAATCCCAAACAATGAAGTAGTTTCTCTTGACAATGAGAGATTATCATTCAAAAGTAATTCTGTGACAATAACTTCAGCAGTTAATAGCTTTTTAATAACTTCTAAATATGGAGAGGACAGCTGGTGGAAGTTCAGTCTATTTTCTGCATTTTCAAGCAGTGGCACCAGGAGGAAGAAAAACCAGTTAATGTTATTTTTGCAATATTTTATTATGGATTTATTTTGTTGGGTTTTTTTCCCTTCAAAATTTTAGTTTAATTTAGGCACAGAAGACATTGCTAGAATCTGAGTGCTACAGAACTGTAGTAATCATTGTTTGTGATCAATTCATGCTTTTTCAACAAGAATACAGAAATGAATCATAAAGCAATCTGTCCCAGACATAAGACTGAAACATGAGTCTCATTGAATTTGGGAGTTTAAATGGCAGATCAGATTATAATGCAACAAAACACTCAAAGTCATATGAGAGACCCAGAATTACCCCCTTAAAATTGAATTTGCCAACCAAAGAAGTCATGAAGTCTGAACTGAAGCATATGTAGTGTCTCTGATACTCTGGTCCTGTAGCAATAAGGATAATTCCAAATTACCAAAGGAAAAGAGAATTAGAAAGGTGTTTTCAGAGTTCAGAGTTGAAGCCACATAGACAAATATCAAGACAAGACAAGGGCCATGGGCAGTGTTATATAAAACAAGATATCCAGTGTTTTAGAAAAAAAAGAGAATGGGTTTCATTAGCATTTGCAAAAGCAAGAAGAATTTGCACAGCACAAACAGCAATAAAGTTTTAACCCAAATGCAGTAATTTATAGTAATGAATAAAGAACTGAATTAAAAGCTTGAAAGTACAGGAGACATTTACTAGTTGTAAGTAGAATAAGCCAATGGGCTAGAAGGCTGCATTGAAGAAAATCAAACATACAAGAATTAATAACATCATGAAATTCAAGGTAGACAGTGATCTTTTTGGCACTAAATATTTATAATGATATGTCATTTTCAATGAACTAGAAAAAGATACAAACTATAAAATTATATGGTTGCAAAAAAGGGTTAAAATATATTAGGTCACAGGTCTCGCTAAATAGATTTATGAATTACTAAGAGAATTAAATAATCTGTGGGCATTCTTGAATAACTCAAAACCCACCAATTCAAGGTCCATAACAATGCATTTCCAAATCTGAGTAAGAAAAAGATAATTTTAATGTGCAGAAAAACAAGCAAAAGCAAGCATTATGTTAAGTAGTCATTATGTGCTAAAAATACATAGAACATATATAGAAAAGAAATCTCTTCACATTTATTGGATCTGAAATAATAAAATGCCTTGTAAAAAGAAAGATTTCACACTCTAGATGAAGACATTTTGAAAGATGGTCGTCTGTGAATATTTTCCTACAATTGATAAGTAAGCAAGCAAAGTTCCATGTACTTCCCTGAGAAATACATATCATTTGAGGTGACTGTCATTTGATCTGCATTTGTTAAGCAAGACACTGCAAGGAATGTGGTAACATTTTCTGTCACAAGGGATGTATTACCATTTCTAGAAAAATATTTTCATCTGAGTAAGAAAGTGAAAAAGTATTCAAAATCCTTTTGAAAAGAGTCACGGTTGTGTTAATGTAAAATAAACAGGAATAGTCATTTCATATGGTAAAAATTATTTTTATTCCAGGTGAAAAAAGATTCTTCTTCATGAGAATAAGAACTAGTAGAATACCAATGTCTCACCCAGTCTTTCAACAATAGTTTTCAGAATGACTACATGAAATGTATGTCTGGAGAAATCTTACCAGGGACAAGAACGAGTTCATGTCACAAAAAATCCAGTGTGGGTTTTATAGTGTGAGATGTGCACATCTAACTGACAAATAACAACTTGTTTCTTTCTGAAGTATCTGAACACCTATTCTAAAGAACTGAGGCAATTTCATCTAAGAGATTATAAATTATTATACATCTTTAGCATATCTGTCTTAAGGTAACTTATGTATCTCAGCTACTGAATTCATAAACACATCTGTTGGGATTTAGACAAGTACCCTGGTGACAGAGAATTTTGATTCAGACAGTGTATTGGTTCTTTTAGAAAATGTTCTGGAAGGTATTAGTAGCACTGATTTGTAGGATACAAACCAATGATTCCTAATGAGCCTAGATTATGTGCTTTTAGTAGGTTGTTTAATTTGAAATAAGCCTACATTTCCTCAATGGGAAAAGGTCAATGCCTTGGAAAGTGTCTCAGTCAAAATCTTGTACATCTAAATGTTTTCCAGTCGGTATAAACATATCTAATGAATGCCTTTCCAAAGGAATACTATCTTAGTAAGGCCCAATTATACCTTTTATGGAGATGTGCATAATTATATAGTGTTCTGAGTCCACAAAATTCAATTAAAACACCGTTCTTTCAACAGATTCTTATTCTCTATTGACAGGTATGGCTATATGTGTTTGACAGACAAGCACAGCTTATGATGTTCTACTTTATTTCTGTTTCCTTCTAGACATAGGTTGCTACATTTAGCTCTCTGATGTACCAATAATTCAAAATATAAATCATGTTAACCCACACTGGCAAAAGCAAAATTTTGCCTTGTGTTTGTGTTTTCTTTTGGTGAAGGACATAATGAAATAAACACACCCCGTCCAGTTCTGAGCACAGGAAAAAAATCTATGTAGTCAATTTTTTATTTCAGAAGTGGGATATAATCTCCCATACTTGATATATCATATTTTCTGGGAGAAAAAGAGCATTTCAGTGTGTAAAGAAAGGTATAAAAATGCAAGTGCACTTTCTCTTGTCTCAAAATATGTCAGTTTTATTTTCTTCAAAGAACATTTGGTTCTATAGCATTTCCACTACTGTAGTCATTGGTTTTAATTGTGTTCTGTCAAATTGGTAAACAACCAACATACCATGTTCACCTGGTGGTGTTCTCACGGTGTTGTCCAGACAATTAAATTGTTACCTGTGTTGTTTGCTTTGATATCTGTAATCATGGTTGTTCTTTATAATTACTTGCATAACAGAACATTTCACATACAAACTAACTGTCTTTTTATAGCAGACTTATTAAAAATTATTATTCCCTCTGTGGGCTAAGACAGTATCAAGGTGACATATATGTTCTCTAGGGCAAGGAATGGAACATCTGAATGGATGACAAGCCCTTGCTTCAGGAAAATAAATGCATCTTTGTTACTAAAGTGGAATTAGGTGAATTTTATTTTGGTCTCATTTTGAAGAGGTGTCTTGGAATGCATTCACGAGTACAACACAAAGATACATTATTAATTCTTCAGAGTCAGCAACTAGGTTTCTGACTCATCTTCTTTGCACTATGAGTATTAAACTCTAGAATGACAGAATTATTTTTTTTACCCATAAAAATATCAAAAATGAAGTTTAACAATAACCAAAGTTTTATTTGTATTTTCCTGCATACATATTGCTCTTATCAGTAACAATGGAAATTAAAAATGAGCCTGGAAATGAATATAGTTCCCTAAATATTTCCTTGTGTTATTAAAAAAAAAAACCCCAACAAACATTTACAAAATACAAAACAAATACTTGTAATTCATTATGAAACTTGGCTGTGATAAGGTAGAACATAATTTTTCCCCCTAATTTTTGTTAAAATCAAAACAAAGCACATGCAAAGCCTAATGTTTGCAAATTAAGATATATAATAAATATATGGCAGTAAGAAATTTTCTTTATTTCCCATTTTATTGATATTTATTCTCTAAAGAAATGAGAATCTCACATCTATTCAAAATTCAGTCCTCGTAGTGCATTTTTAATGTCAAAGATGATTTGATGTAGACTGACCATAAAAGAAGTCCAAATTTTTGCTAATTTAACAGACACATTTCTTCATTTTCCTCTC
>WEIV01015210.1:46462-121991 GCA_013390005.1 Calyptomena viridis
AGCGGGGCCAGGGGTTGAATATGCATGAAAGAGTTATGTAACCCAATACATATGGAACACCTTTGTAAATAAAAACGGGATTCAGGCTGGAGTAAGTTACACAAGTCTTTGGAGAAATATCTCCCTTGTGTCCAGCGCTGTTTACATACCCACTTCATAATAATCAAAAGTTATGGAGTTTTCTTTATTCCGCATCGTTTCAACAGGAGCTGCAAAAAACCCAGCCCTACCCCCGCCAGCCCCTAGGAATCCCAGGGGTGGGAGGGAGAGCCTCTTCCCATGTCCATCGGGTTCTCGTGGGGTCCCCCAAAGCCTAGCCCCATCCCCTGTGTGTTCCCAAATCCACTTCTTTCTTTTTTTTTTTTCCCTGCCCCAGGAGGTCCCTGGGGGAGCCTCGGTCCTCACCTAAGCAGGGGATACATAATTTAGACTTTGGGTGCTTACATTGTTTGGATAAGGGTGTTTTGGTTTTTCGATACGTAATATATATACATATATATAGTTTGTTTGTTGTTAATAAAATCCTTTCTATCCTTATACTCAAAGTCTCGAACAATTCGATATTGGATTCACTTTTAATTTGTCTCAACTGTCTCTCCCCCCTCAAACGGAGACAAGAGGGAATACATTCGTAGGTGCAGAAGGGCAATTGAAATGTAAAGGCCAAGAAATGCCACACTGAACGTCTGATGCACCTGAAAAATAGCTACAGGCAACTGGGTGATGGAGTTCATAAACTAACGCCATATAAATTACAAGACAGTCAGATTGTCTTACAGACTCACCTGTCTTTTGAATAAATAAATTAAGGCAGTATTAACTGTGAGATGACATGTCTTGAAATAAGCCACACTGAGATCTCACTGATTTAATGAATTCCAGCTAAGGATATGAAGGAAGATAGTCATTGTGAGTCAATTTAAGTACTTTATAAATCCCTTTTTTATTATGTTGCAACTAAAGGATGCTTAATTTAGAATATCCTGTTCTTACATTAAGATCATAGATAGAAAACCTAACTGAATAATTACATTACAAATGTATTTAAAAGAAGCCTATGGAAGAGAATGGAGAGGAGGAGTCAATATCCCTTATTTTCTAGGAACTGTAAAGCATGGTAACTAGATAACTTCCCCAGAAAGTGACTTTATCAGCCTTTTTACTTTCCATCCATGTACAATTCTTTATATATCATCTTTGCTTACAGATCACTTTTAGGACTGGTACTGTGAATATGATTTTGTGATCAATTGTGTCAAATTGAAATCTGAAGTAATAGAAGTGAGGTTACTGCTGCTGTGAATTGCCGTTTTCCAATTCTAAAGTGAAAATAGGATGAGTGATGCAGAAGTTGTCTATGCTTATGCTGTATATACCCACATGTGATTGATTAGATGAACTCCACTCAACTTGCCTACTCTAACTTATGCTTCACTGTGGTGGTGTGTTTGTCTACCTTTTCATAATGGTTGTTCCACCCTGTTCTGTAATAGTACATTCTGTTAAATGTATACACCCCTTATTATGTAAATCCCAGAAACCCCACACACAATTTGACCCCTCTTCCAGCCTTCCCCCCTATCAATCACCTAAAACACACCTCCTGTTCCAGCATATTCCCTGCCTATCAATAAACCCCTCCCAAGAGATCTCCTAATACTCGGCAGGCCATAGGCACATGTGACCTTCCCCACCCCTCCCCTTACTCCTAGTGGTTTCCTATGCTTGTTTGTCTTGCTCTAGCCCTTCCCATCCCAGTCTCCCATTGGCCCATTCCCAGGTTACCACCCCCAGTTAAAAGTGCCTGCTTTTCTTTGTTCTGGGCCTTTTTGGGTTGACACCCTCTGAGTTACCAGAAGTTCTAAAACTGTTACCTCAGATTTCTGGAATAAACTTGGACTGAGTCACCCAGAGAGGAATTCCTGCCTCCTTCATCCACTGATAACGTGTAAGGGATTTATTTTCCTGGGACAGATCCTGCCTCGATTTCCCTAACACCCTAGCTGTTGCTATAGGGAGTTAGCTGGCTGTAAGGGACTTTGGTAGAGTCCAGGGAATGCGTTACTTCACACAAAAAAATTAATCTTATTTTTGCCTGTTCCAGAAAGAAAAACAGCGTGTCCCTTTTGCACTCAATATTGACCTAAGTCCTCAACTACTTGGTTGTAGGGCTTCTAGCCCAGACTGACCACCACAACAGATTGTGTGGATGTAGAGAATTGGAAGCATGCAGTTTTTTGCATTTTCCTCATTCTGTTATATGGGCAGGATTATTATATTCACTTTGCCTTTGACCAGATGTCCAGGAATCCCAGGTTAAATTACAATAGACACACATTTAATATGAATGTTTTTCTACAAAAACAAGTCAAAGACTCAGTGTCTATTGAAGTTCTGGGTATTGGAGCTACTGATCTTAATGGCTGTATGAAATAATAAGTATGCAGTAAGTTTTTAGCTTGACTTTTAGCATGTACTCATATATGTTTCTGCAACTGATTAAAATGGCTGATTTTGGGTTGGTCACCAGACTGAAGTGGAAGCTATAGTTTCTCAGAAAGGGAATATTTGTGCAGTTTCAGGTCTGTAGTAGGTTAGAGCTGGAAGATGCTGCTTCAGGCAAAATATTGTTGATTTATATGGTACATTTCCTGTGTAACAGGAAGTCAACAGGCATCAGGAAGTTAGGGTAAGTCAATGACTGGTATATTTGACACAGGAAAGCTGTCATTGATGTACTCGTTTAGGAAAGCTTTGTTGTCTCTCAGGACTATTCACTTGTTTGGTTCCTTGTTTTGCAGGCAATGGCAAGGTCCATTTTCTTTTTCAGAGCAATGGTATCAGACCACAGACTTCATTTTAGTTAAGTACAATCACCATTTTAATCTCTTTTTCTTCTTTTTCTACCTTTTTTAATTTATTCACTGGCACAAACTTTGATTTCACATCATATTTTAAAAGTTGACAGAGTATTAGATTGTGTATGAGTTAACCCTTAGCTTTATAGCATATAAGGAGCACCTTGACAGTTGCGAAACTGTGAAAATTTAGAACATAACTTTCTGAAAATCTCCTTCATTAATGCAAAAATCAAAACAGATATTTAATCTCAGCAGTACAGGCCAAATTCTAATTAATAATATAGTTTTTACTTGTATCAGTTGTTCTATTAGTTGTTCTTTATTTCTTTGACTCATAACAGTATTCTTAGGAAAATTCTGATACTGCTGAAGTTTTATATATCAAAAGTATTTTAACAATAATACAAATATACTGATTCTTTATCTCTATTGACATTTAGATAAAACCAGGACTTATTTACAAGTATTTTTCACCAGATACTTCTTTATTGATTTCCACAGTTCAGGATGTTCATAGTAGAATGGAAGTAATCATTGGTAATCTCCAAAATACAGGCATTTTAAGACTTGAGGTAGTGCAGTTTCACCTGTCGTCATGAATTTGGGTGAAAACAATTGCAATGAAGCAAAGGAAACCACTTAAATTTTATTATACATACAAAAAAACTCCATTAGTTTATACATATGCAGCTCTGATGAATGAGATTAGAACTCTTCAAGTCTTCTGTAAAAGGCTGAACCATGAATTAACTAAGTCAGATGGAAATTTTCATTGACTTAATAGTGCTAGAGCTAGTAATGAATTCATTTCAGTTTGCTAGTCTGTCTATCTTCCCTCTCCTCCCCATTTTATTGAGAGGATGCTATTCAATCTTAGTTCAAGGCAACCTCTGAAATTCGTTCTGGAGTAATCATCTTGGAATGAGCTCTCCATGCTCTCTTTTCTAGTCATACAGCCAGGCGCCCATTTCTTTGCTTCCATTCAGAAAACATACAAGAGATATACAAATCTAACAAAATTGTCTTATGGTAATCTAATGTTATATCCCAGAGCATAGTTTCAATCTAAATCATGCTTAACCTGCGATCGCACATTCAACATAACCATTGCTTCCCAAAAGCAAAAAGAAAGGGGTCAAATAACATTACAAGAACAATATATCTTTTTCTAACTTTTGTCAGGTTGATTTTAATTTCTTGAGCCTGTGTAAAGAATATGCACCAAAGAAAAAATATCTAATTGGCAGTAATGCTATTCTTTCATATATATTTTTCATTAAATAATGAAGAAACATATCTTCTGCCATATGAAAGACAGAATTTAGTATTTATTTTTCTGTTTAAAACATGCAGGATTTTCTCTTCTGAGTCTGTACCTGTCAGTTGTTTTCAAAATGAGCTTTAAGGAAAAATCTTTCTCAAGCCATTGACTCTTATTTATGAATTAATTGTTTAGGTGTTTTTTAAGCAGGATAAATTATAGGCTATACAATTTTACAAATTTTTGCATAAATTTTCTCTTTCACTTATTGTAAATGTATATGAATGCTAATAATTTTGCTCATCAGAAATAAGAATAATAATTTCATTGTGATGCATAAGCTCAAAAATAATACTTTTATAAATTGCAAGGTCTGTATTTGCCAGCTTACTTGCTTGCTAGAAGCAGATTTATTATTAAACCAAAGAAAATTCAAATTACTCTTCCACCCTTTCCAAGCTTTTAAATAACAGAAAACACAAAGACTTGCTCATTCAATTGCTATTAGCATAATTTTTCCTTCTTTTTCCTTTGAGAATTTCTTATGCAAGATAATTTGAGGAACATGATTAAAATATTTAAGAACAGATCAAGAAACTCAAATATACATACCTTTTGCTATTTTTTTTTTAGGGGAGGGGGAGGTGTTTTTTGTAAAATAAATTTTGGTTCTCATTAGCTAGGGTATTAATATGACAAAACTACAGTCTATATTCAGAGGAGAAGATAAACTTGCTCTTCCATCTAGCTTCCATTATATTTTGCTTTTACATAGATCTGATTATTAACATTCCCAGCAACTCAAATTAAATAATTTTCATTATCTTTATTAATAAGCAGTAACCAGGCTCCCTGATGTTTCTCTTCTTTTGATGCATTTGAAGATTTATGTTATTATGCAACAGAGCAGAAATTCCCAAGTGCTAGCTTGCTGAAAGGTAAGAAGAAAAGAGCATTTTTCAAAAAAATTCATATCTTTACTGACTTAATAGGCAGAAACACATTTCTTCGTGTTACCTATTACCCTATCTCTTTAATCACTACATTTTATACAGTTTCAAATCAGCTTCAAATCCTTATACTTATCTGCAAGACTAGAGACTCTAGGCCTATTAAGGTTGTCACTGATAGGCATAACATATTAAATGAACCAGTTTTCTGGAACCAATTTTGAAATATAATACAGGGTGTAACTCCTTGTATAAAATAGTAGCAAAGGTCATATTGTGCAGAAGATTTTTTGGGAGTAGAAAGAATCAGAGATTGAATTGATGCTATTGCTTCAGTATCAGACATCGTCTTTCAGAGAACTTTTCTTAAACAGCTTTCTTTTTTTTTAATTTCTTTATTATCTCTATACTTATGTATCAGTAAAGACATTTTACTTTATGAGGGGCTTAAAGTCTTTTAAGTTAACAGAAATGCCTCTATTCATCCTGGTGACTTAGATCCTTTTTTTTTAGGATACAATATTTCAAGAAGTTCTGCAAATGCACAGAAATAAAAGAAACTGCTTTAAGATCAAGATTTCAATACAACACAGCAAACGTTATTTAAACCTAGATAATCCATAGCCATTCATCTATAATTACAAAATAAATGTGGATAATATTTGAATTAACACTTTTCCCCGCAGTATTTTAGGTTGGATATTAGAAAGAAGTTCTTCACTCAGAAAGTGTTTGGATGCTGGAAGAGTCTCCCCAGGGAATTGGTCACAGCACCTAGCCTGACAGAGTTCATGAAGATTTGGAAGATACTTTCAGGCACATCATGTGACTCTTGGTGATGGTCCTGTGCAGGGCTAAGGGTTGCCCTCGATGATCCTAGTGGATCCCTTCCAACTCAGCATATTCTGTGATTCTGTAATCCATCCCTCCTTTCATCTCTGTCTAGCTCATAATCTAAACTTCCAACAACTTTAACACTCCTAAACTTTTCCCTAGCTCTCAGGAGCATTTCTTTTTCTATGTGTCTATATGTTTTTCTGAGTACAAATGTCACTCACTAAAACCGTTTTCTTCTCTGAATCATATTCTGGTTTGCCTTTTCATATTTATGTTTTTCTTCTGTTGTTATTTTCATGTATTTCCTGTCACTGAAGAGATGTTTTCTTGTTATTTCTTATTTTTCTTCAATGAAGCACACATTGAGGGATTTTTTTCCCTCTGTATTTTTTTCCTCACTGACTTTCCTTCTGTCAGTGTTATGAGCTGTAAAATGCTGCAGTTGTCACTTCCTTTTCCGTGATTAAGCAGACAAGAAATAAGGTTTTGCAGCTCATTCATTTGACATGGAAACTAACAGAGATAGGGATTTTTTTTTCTTCAGATTGAAAGAGCTGGTTTCAGTGAGTGTTATCCTTTAGTTTCAGTACTTTTCTAGTCAGTCTGCAGAAGCTGCCACCATGTTTCATACTTCAAGAAAGAAAGCTTTAAAAGGATGTGATATCCATTCACAGTATAAGCAAATTGACAGTAATTTTTATAACATTCAGGTAAAACTTTCAGTAGAATTTGGAAAAAGCTAAAATTACCTCAGAATATAATGACTACTGCAAAATTTGAGTAAGGAGGCCTAAAAAAATACATTGAAACTGAGTCAACTGTTTTGGAACCTGTTATCACTAATGGCATATGAAAAATATTTGCACTACAGTACTCAAAAAAACCTAGGAAAAAATCATTTTTTTTTTTTCCATATTATATAAGTTAGTTGAATTTTTTGTGATAGCCACAAACTGGGTGGATATGTGAGGACATCTCACAGAAAATTAGACACTCATGTTTGTGGAACTGAATCTTTGTAATAGTTTGGCGACTCAGGGCTGTCATTAACTGGAAGACCCAACTCAGTTCAGTCTGAAGTGAGATATTCAACCTAATTCTGCTGTCTGTAATTCAAGGCCTAGTTTCATTCAAAGCAGGTGTATGACTTTGGATCAATTTTACTGAGAAAATTATTGCTAAGGTGTGAAAAAGTCAGTGCTTTAAAACCATGAAAAATAAGAAAAGTAAACACACAAACGAAAGGGTACTTGGTGAAATGGTGAGAGTTAGCAGCTCAGAGATTCAAGAGTGAAAATAATGACATGAAAATCCTCTCCAGCCCCTGAGTTACAACTAAAGTGCACTGATGTAACACTCCAGTGTTACAACTGAAAAGGAGAGCTATGTGAAGAGCCTTGAACGCAGCCCCATTAAGCTCTTATTTCACTGCCATAACTTCCTAGACGGATTTTTGCAAATTAAATTATTAATGAAAAAGAAATACAGCTCAAGACTGAACTGAATAGTTGTTTCAAACTAAGGCATGTCTCACAAAGCAAAGATGGTGCTAACAACCAGAATAAATTTAAATCAGCAAACAAAAGAGTTGGGACCCTGCAGCCTGTGGAAAAGACCACGGTGGAGCAGACTATCTCCCTGTAGCCCATGGGGCACCATAGGGAGTAGAAAATCCACCTGTAGCCCATGGAGGAGCCCACGCTGGAGCAGGTGGATCCTGGAAGGAGGCTGTGATGCCATGGGAGGCCCATGTTTGGAGCAGAGTCCTGACAGGGTCCTGCAGCCCATGGAAAGAGGAGACCATGTTGGGGCAGGACTTCCTGGTAGGACTTGTGGCCTGTGCAGGACCCATGCTGGAGCAGCCTGAAGGACTGCACCCTATGGAAAAGTGATCCATGTGGCTGCAGCACCTGGAGAGCTGTTGTCCGTGGGATGAACTCACGTTAAGCAGTTTTTTGAAAGACTATCTTCCATGGGAGAGACCCCACAGGAAGCAGGGGTAGGGCTCCTCTCTCTGAGCAGTGGCAGAAACAACATCTGACTGCAACCCCCTTTCCTGTCTTGCCTNAGGAGGGGAGTGAGCAAATTTGGCTGTGGGTGAGTCCTTGGCATTTAGTCAGGGTAAAAACCACTACACTGGGACAAAACATAGTTGTTTCATTTAGTTCTGTGCTAGTGTTATGGTTTTATTTTTCAGGAAATCTTTTTCTCCTTTGTTTACAGGCGGCTGCGTGGAAGGGGGGGAGGGTCCTTCTTCCCCACCTCCTGAGCATCCTGTCACAGCCCTGCCCTGCTGCCGTGGCAGGGAGGAGGATGCCCCATTACCCAGCTCCCCAGCACTCTGTTTCTGGCTTGCTGCCTGCCCCGTGCTGGCGCTGCCCCATCCCTGGCATGGTGTGAGTGGTGCCGTGCCAGCGCCACCACCCACACATGGGGGACGCTGCCGCATGTTCCCTGCCACCGCCACCTGGCCCCAAGGCCTGGTGCGGGTCACGGCGCGGGACAAGCCATTCTGTTCTGGCTGCCATGGCGTGCAGCATGATGCTGGCGCACGGCGGCTCACTCGCCATCCCCTCGCAGCTCTCACGGTCCTTCATGGCCATGGCGTGGGTCCTGCAGCCGTGCTCCCCCGAGGCCGCAGCCACTGCGTTGGTGGGATGGTGTGGGTGTCCAGGTTGAGGGAGGGCAGTCTCCACTTTTGGACCAGAACACATGGCGAAATACAAAAAACTTCCCACGGTGTGGGACTGGAAGTAGGTGAGGGAGAAGGTGGACGAATGGAACACTAGGCTACGCCTCCTAGAGTGGGAAAAGCACGAAAGAAAAGACTTACGTGCATGCGGACAGCAAAGTGTGCTGGGCCAGGACAAAGAGATATAAAAACGGCTGAACCCAGACACCATTCCTTCTTTTTGGCTGTGCTAAGCTTCTGGTAGGACTGCTGCTGCTCGAGAACATCATGGCACCATTTTTGGACTACACAGTAGCTGAAGCCAGGATACCAGGGACTGCTTTCTAACAGCAGAGAGCCTCAGGAGCCAACTCAAATCCCTTCCCTGCATCACAGGCTTCTGGTTTGGCCAAAGAAACTCACCCCATCCCTTTCTGTTTTTACCTGCCTACCTTCGGATACTTAGTTTAGTTTTCTGGATTTTGTATTGTTTGATAAGGGTGTTTTTAACAGAAGGGTGTTCTTAAAATATATTTTTATTCTCTGCTTTAATAAAAGTTTTTTCTATCTTTATACTCAAATGAATCTCAAAAATTTAATATTGAATTCATTTTAATTCACTTCCACTGTCCCTTTTAAACGGCAACAGCTAGAATCATAAAGTCTATTTTTCCTGAGTTTTTTATCCTTTGACTTAATTTGATTCTAAAATATAACTTACTCTACTTTATTTATGGCTCAACTTAACACATGACTTGGATTCTACCCACCTGCTTGAACTAGCTGCCTAATACAAACAGCCTTCAATTTACTGAGTACTAGAACTGTATTTCATTTTCTGTGTTTATTTTACTTTAAAATAACATATTTTGTCTCAACTGTAAGTAATGTGACTCAGTCACATCTCTTAAACATGACCTAAACATCTGATAGTAACCTTTTTTGGTATGTATTTGTTCTTGAAGCTACAAACAAATCTCACTGAATAAAGACCTATTCAAAGTGTCTCTGAAATCACAGTATTCTCTTACCAACCTTATCATTACAGTGTGAATGCTGATGCTTTCTTTTCCTTCCTACAAAATCTGGGTGGCTTATTAAATCTGAGTCTTTCAACTTTTACTGAAGTCTTTGAAGTTTAAACAGTTTTACAAAACAGCTACAAAGGCTTTCTACTATTTCAATGCCTTATCAATACCATATTCTATCATATCATGAAATAATTTTTCCTTTTACACATTATTTGGATAAGAAGACTTTTAAGTTTTTTTCTTTTATTCCTTTCCAATTGGGTATTATTATTAGATAAATCCAGACTTTCAATATATCTAGTTTTATGATAGCCAAAATTAATTGAAATCTTCTAAACTCTATTAAAAGGCAGTGTTGTTTAATTCTACTGATAATTTACTTTGTGGACTTTCTTTCCTTCTTTCATCTATCTGAAAGCTAATTTTCATTTAAGATTTTCTGAGTAAGGACTTGTGATACCCATGAGTGAAGAAAAAATTTAGCAAGTTTAATCTTTGAACAATATTCTTCTGTAGAAAAATTTAAAAGTTCAGGGAAAAAAAACCACCACATTAAAAAGTTCATTTTAATTGCTATTTTTTATTTCAGATGCTTTCATCCTTTGGAGCTGTAAAAGATGATTTTTTTCCAAATTTTTATTAACAATTCAAATGATTGGATGACATGGAACTCTTTTGTTAAGCAAGTTGTATTGAAATTTCTGTGTGAACTGTTGATTTTTCTAGGATACTACAACAAATTAGATTTAGCATAGGATTATGAGATATCCCCAGGAATTTACAAAATGGACAAGAGAATCACGGAGTTGTGTGACAGGCTCAGAGAGAGCAGAGAGAAAAATTGCAATCAAAGAAGGTTGTACAGAGGTTACTAAGTTGGCTGGTTGGAAAGGAGGACAGGATAAAGGGCTGCTAGCTTTTCGTTGAGTTCTTTAATAACTTTTGCAGCTAAAAATAAAACTATCCTTATTCCCTAACTAAAATAGTTTTGTTTTGGTTTTGTTGGTGTGTTTGTTTGTTTTTAATCTAAAGGCCTTTTAATAATCCTTGAAAAACTCTCTACACCATCTATGTAGATCCTACATAAAGGCCTGGCCATCTTTATTTGATCTAATTGAAACACCACCAGGCACAAAAATGTGAGATGGCCATATTTCATCACACCAAAGTACATTTAGCTTATGATCTTATCTCTGATAGCAGTCAAACATGGAAGCCTTGGGAAGAACATACAAATAAAAAAATTGTGCAGTGTCAGTTTCCCAGCATATCGTCTCAGTCTATGTTAGTCTGATATTTTCTAAGTTCAAGGAGATGTCTTCATATTTAAGAGATTTCTAAGTATTTCTCTTCTGTAGCACTGTTCAATGTTCTATTGAGTCTCAGTCCTTTTAAGATACTTAAAAACCTGTGCCATAGAGTTCTGTAGGTTTAAAGATCTCATAAAGAGTTGTCTCCTTTTGTTTATTTTGACACTGTCTTTATTTGATTTTTTGCATTTATTTATCTGGGAAACTAGTACTCTCCAATTCATGACCTTGTAGACTTTTATCATCTCATGTCCAGCATTTCTTTGCCTTAAGCTAAAGAGTCTCAAACCATTTAGTAATTCATCATTGGTACTAAAGCACAGCAAGGATTTTTATGATGTTATAGTGATGCTTTCTGCTTTGTTTCCAACACTTTACATTTATTTAGAGTACATTTATCTTTTTTTTTCCTTTAGTAGTCACCAAGTCTTGTATGATTCTTCTGCAATAATTCACATTTGTCCCTCATTTTCAGTCTCTTCAGTTATCATCAGAAAACTTTCTCACCTTCTACTCTCCCTCACCCTCTCTTCTATGTCATTTATGACTACTGAACACGATGAATTCTGGCAGGGTTTGCTTTAGAGATCCTAGCAACTATCTCTCTCACAGTGAAAAACGAAAAGTACTCTGTCATTTTGTTTCCTAACCTCTAACCAGTTATTTAGCTATCAACAGCTCTATTCTCTTGGGCTGTTTATCTTCTTTTAAAGCTTTTAGTGATCTTTTAGAATTTCAAGATGATTATCAGCCAATGCACTCTTAATCACGCACTACTCGACTCTTTCAAGAAATTGGAAAATTATTAAAATACTTTCCAGAAATGTAATTTGTAACCACAACTCCAATAATTTCATAGATTTTATTATTATTTTGAGAGCCAAAACTATTTTGACCAGGTACTGAGTCTGACTGGGCCAGAGTTTGTTTTCTTCACAACTTTTATGGTGCTATGTTCTGGATTTATGACCAAAACAGTGTCAACAAAATACTCATGTTTTAGCTATTGCTGAGTAATTAAGCATTAAGGTACCTTTTCTGCTTCTCATACCGCTCCAGCTGGGAATACACAAGAAGTTGGAAGGGGACACAGCCATGACAGCTGACTCAAAATGACAAAAGGGATAGCTCATAATATGACTTCATACCCAGCAACAAAAGCTAGGGAGAAGGAAGAAGAAGATGTTCTGGGTTACAACATTTGTCTTCTCAAGTAACCATAATGTGTGACAGATATCTGCTTTCAAGAAAGTGGCTGAACACCTGCCTGAAAATGGGAAGTTAATTCTTTATTTTATTTTGCTTGCTTGCACAACTTTTCTTACTTATTAAACTGTCTGTATCTCAGTTCATGAGTTTTCTCAATTTTGCCTTTCTGATTTTCACAGATTCACAGAATAAACGGGTTGGAAGTGACCTCCGAGATCATCGAGTCCAACCCATACCATAACACGCTAACTAGATGAGGGCATCAAGTACTATGTCCAATCTTTTCTTGAACACATCCAGTGTTGGGGACTCCACCACTTCCCCAGGCAGGTTGTTCCAACACTTTATTATTCTTTATGTAAAAAATTTTTTCTAATCTCTAACCTGAACCTACCCTGGCACAGCTTGAGACAATGCCCTCTAGTTCTGTCTGTTGCCGCCTGGTGAAAGAGACCGACCCCCACCTGTCTACAACCTCCTTTCAGGAAGTTGTAGAGAGCAATAAGGTCGCCTCTAAGTCTCCTTTCCTCCAGACTGAACAACCCTGGCACCTTCAATCTTTCCTCATAGGGCTTGTGCTCCAAGCCTCTTACCAACCTAGTTGCTCTCCTCTGGACACATTCTAGTATCTCGACATCCCCCCTAAACTGAGGGGCCCAGAACTGAACACAATACTGGAGATGTGGCCTCACCAGTGCCGAGTACAGGGGAAGGATGACCTCCCTCCAGCTCACACTGTGGGAGGAGCAAATGAGAAACTGAGGCTTGGCTGCCTACTGGGGTTAAACAACAACAGCCCAGTCCCCAAAAAACTTATTTGGAATGCCTTAAACAAATTCACATATGAGTTGCATATAGGTGAAGATGTAGCTTCACTGGTTACTGCATCACAACCTGAATATCATAAAAAGGCACTGAAACCGTTGTCCAGGGAAGTTGTGGAAGCCCCCATCCCTGGAAGTGTTCAAGGCCAGGTTTGATGGGATTCAGAGCAACCTGGTCTAGTCCAAGGTGTTCCTTCCCATGGCAGGGGAGTTAGAAGATCTTTAATGTCTCATCTAACTCAAGTCTTTTTGTGACTCTATGAACTGCTACTACGTATTCCTATAAAGTCAGTTAATAATTTTATTTTTTAATCCTACACAAACTGCCATGGATATCAAAACTAAACTCTACATAGGGTCACACTGGAAAAATGTCAGGACTTTCTCTCCACTTTTCTCTGGTAAAGTGGAGGAACCTGAGTCTTCCTTTTACTTTTGTTTAATTAATGTCCGTTCACAATTAAACTTTAATTACTTATTCAATTACTTCCTATTGGAAAATGTTTCATCTACTTTATGTTTCTATGGCTATATGTACTCAATTTCTAAACCTCTATAGGTGTGTATGTACACATATAAGATATTCCCCTATATGCACATTTAGATGCATATACTAAAAGTATTTTCTCTATGTATAAAAACCGTATTTTAAAATATTTGTAAATTTTTATATGTATTTCAATACATGTACATATTGTANGAAGTGTTCAAGGCCAGGTTTGATGGGATTCAGAGCAACCTGGTCTAGTCCAAGGTGTTCCTTCCCATGGCAGGGGAGTTAGAAGATCTTTAATGTCTCATCTAACTCAAGTCTTTTTGTGACTCTATGAACTGCTACTACGTATTCCTATAAAGTCAGTTAATAATTTTATTTTTTAATCCTACACAAACTGCCATGGATATCAAAACTAAACTCTACATAGGGTCACACTGGAAAAATGTCAGGACTTTCTCTCCACTTTTCTCTGGTAAAGTGGAGGAACCTGAGTCTTCCTTTTACTTTTGTTTAATTAATGTCTGTTCACAATTAAACTTTAATTACTTATTCAATTACTTCCTATTGGAAAATGTTTCATCTACTTTATGTTTCTATGGCTATATGTACTCAATTTCTAAACCTCTATAGGTGTGTATGTACACATATAAGATATTCCCCTATATGCACATTTAGATGCATATACTAAAAGTATTTTCTCTATGTATAAAAACCGTATTTTAAAATATTTGTAAATTTTTATATGTATTTCAATACATGTACATATTGTATCTGTTATATATAAATTACTAATTATTTTAGATCTGAGTAATTTTCAAAAGAAAGCAGATAAGTAAATACAGGGCTACCTGAGAGAATGTGGGTATGGCAGCATCAAGAAACAAAAGACAGTTGCTCTACAGATATATCTATTAGCAGATACAAAAATCTATTGGTATTTCTGCAGGTATACTGAATTATAAATATGATCAAGCTATGTTATTGAGTCTACATACAGAAATGGAAGAGGTTTTTTTAAGTACATCTGTTTTGAGCAACATAATTCATCTTACTACTCTATGAATATTTAATTTCTAATCCACTGCTAAAGAAAACCATCCATTTAAATATTTGACATAACATTGGATCTCAGCAATGTCTATAGGAATTGATTTATCCACAGCCCTAGTCTTTTGCATTGAAACAAAAATTTGAATAAGTAATAATTTAAGGAAGAATTGAAATATTGGACTACTTTTTGCATTAAAAGAGTATGACTGTACACTGTACTCTGTAAGTATTTTTCCAGAGTAAATTAGAAATATAGCCCAACTACCAGAATTGCATGTCAGACTACAACACTTCATATGAAAATCATTTGCATCAATAATCATTGCCATTCTCAAGACATTGCTTCTAAACATGAACATAAATCTGTTTTGCAATGCTTTAAATCTCTTAGGCTGCAATTACTGCATTCTGAAGCATGAAATATTTCTCTCTTTGGAATATGTTCTGGTTGACGTTTATTCTGTATTTGGCTCCTTTTAATAGCAAATGGCACTCTTTAGTTCAATTTTGGAGTTACAGGGTCATTTCCTGGTATTTGGACATGATGATTTTCTTCTAGCCCCATGCATCATATAATGGCTACATGTTTTTTACAAAGTTGTTAACGTGCACTCTTTAGAGTCTAGTAAAACCTCCTACAGATCTTTTTTGATAAAAAGTGACTGTTGGGTTCTGAAAAAGAAGCACTATTTGTTCAGTAGTACAGTTAAGAAAAGCTCTCCCCTTCCTCCCTACGTTCTTAAAGCTGTAATATCAGTATAAAAATAAACTTCTAAATAGTAAAAAACAGTATTAGAACTAATATTATTTATACAAATATGTCCTAGGCAAAGGTAAAGAAAGAAAGGCTTTAGAAGATGTTGTCTATTTGTATGGTTCATTTGCTTGAAAATTAGTATTTGTGAAAGAGAAAAAGGACATTAAAGGGCTTTTTTTTTTCTTTTTTTAAGGACAGAAGAAAAATACAATGACATTTCTGAAACAGGATGAACCTCTAATGTGCACTATACACCATAAAATGTTTTCTTTCTCAGTGGAATTTTCTCTGTTTCCAGAAGATAAAGTATAAGATGGTATTCAGCATCTGTGCTTTAAACACTTAACTTATCCTTTATGTAATATCTAAAGGATCCAAATATCTTAAGTAAAGAACACTGGCTACAGCCAAAGGAAAGAAGCATAGGTCTCCACAGAGTTTTCCAAGACAGCTAAATTAGATAAATCCTTTTTCTTTTGACTGCATTGGGAACTGGCTTAGAATAATTCAATGACCTGAAGTGATAAATGTGAGCAGCTTGGAAACGGGCAATAACTACCCAATATATCACATTAAATAAATAGCTTTATCATAACAGGTAGCAAATTCAGAGGCACATGTTAAATCTCTCCTGTGCTCTTAAGGATTCAAAATGCCTGATTTTTCTGTAGTGACTCCTACAAATCAAAAGGAACTTCCTTTTCCATAAATTTCTGTTGATTAATGTATTTATCCCAGATGAAGGATGTGTGTGGTTTAGATCAACCTCAGCCTGAGGGAACTCTGTCTCACAAAAAAAAAATTCTTATAGACTCATAGAATGGTTTGAGTTAGAAGGGAACCTTGAAAATCTTGTAGTTCCAACCTCCCTGCTGTGGACAGGGACATCTTGCACTAGACCAGTTGTTCTGAACCCTATCCAACCTGGCCTTGAACACCTCCAGGAATAGGATATACACAACTTCCCCAGGCGATCTGTTCCAGTATCTCACTCACTGGAAGTTAAATAACAAGACACATAACAGTTTAAAGGAAATTCTCTGTCATTCTCCCTGCTGACTCTGTCTTACTGTGCAGCAAAAAGGCTTCAAAATTAATGGGACCAAAAACGTATGGAATTGAATGAGCAAGAGAGAATGTGAATATGGAGCTCCTAATATAGAAGACATGTATGAGAGAATTTCTTCCTTGAAGCTGTATCTATACAAGTAAACTAAACAGTGTTTGGGAACATTCCTAAGCATTTGAGCACAATATTTTAAGCAAATAAAGTGCTAGAAAATTCCCCAGGATGATTTTGTCATGTGTGAACTAACAGTCTCCCACAGGAGTCTGGACACTCTTTAAGCAGCAGAATTTGCTAGGAAGCATTCTAAAAGGAATTCTGCATAAAGACACCCAGATCTGGATTCTCACTGCGTGTTACCTGATCTCAGAGCCCAGAGATTACACGGGCACATGTAATTTACTGGTTTACAACAATAGCCAAAAAGTTTTCATTATTAAATATTTTCCCAATGGTCATGATGTTCTTTATCCTAATGAAAAAAAGTAATAATAAAAAAGAAGAACAGGCAATCCTTCCCAGCCTTCTGCAGTTATTTCATTCTCACAGGGCCACATAATTAATTCTGTTTATGCTTTTCTTCTGGACCCATGAATGTTGAATTGAATGGAGAGGGAAATACCAGCAGTTAAAATAAGCTGGCCATCTACCTTATTTGATCTGATTTTTAGAGATGAAAGAAGAAATGTGGGTAAGAATCTAAGTCTTTGGTTTTAAGAGTGCTTGTTGCCATTAATCAGTTGTTTTCTAAAATAATTTACAGCTTCTCTTTTATGACATTTAAGGTTTCTCTTATAATGCCAGACTCTTGGAATGTTTCTGATTCTGACCTACTTTCTTTTCAGAAAAGTTTGACTATGGTCTTCTTATCTGTGTATACAAAGGTCTCATTCAATTCTCAACTATGTAACTCTTGTATCAGTATAAATAAAATTAACCACAGGAGACTTACACTACAAATTTAATCTGTGACATATAGCAGGGATACAAAATAGGAGGTCTATGATTTGAGCTGGAAGAGACCTTAAAGAACATCTAGTTCCAACCTGGCCTTGAAAACTTCCAGGGGTGGGTTTTCCACAACTTCTCTGACTAACCTGTGCTACCATCTTCATAGTAAAAAATTTCTTTGTAATATCTAATCTAACCGTACTTTCTTTCAGTCTTTCAGTTTAAAACCTTTATCCCTCTGTCCAATCATTATGTACCCTTGTACTCTATACCCTTGTATAGAGTACTCAATCTGATGCCTTAAGATTTCTTATATTCTTCACATTTCTGGATTTCAGCATAGCTGCATGGTTTCTCACATTTAGGATGGTAGAAAACCACTTTCTCATGGTCATTGAACTGTCATTTAACATTCTTTTCAGGAAAAACAAGTTCTAGCAAGGACATCCTATTTGGGACATGAAACTGGAGGGAAATAACAAGATGTGGGATAGACAAAGCAAGATAAAAGGCCCAAAATCCCCTTGAAAAGCTTCAAGGGGCAGACCAGGATTTTGGGATTGGATGTACCCATTAGATATGATAATTGATTAGTATTGAAAAGGGGAACTAATGTTGGGAGTAGGGGGACATCCTCTGTGCATGGTGAATCTGGAAATTTTCATTAAAACCAGCTCTTCAATTTATCCCTGTTGGGAAGATTTTTTTCTCTTATTTTAGGCATCAAATCTTATATTTTAAACATTATTTTAGGTCTTTTTTNAACCAAATTACATGCTTATTTTAACTTTTGCTCCATCAACTATCTATTATTGTGATGCCAGAGACTTCACATCCAGTCTCCCATAACATAAGCTCTAACTTCTGCTCTGTTATACTCTGAATTTTTTCTCCTTCTCAGAATAAACTAAAAATTTTAACTCCTGTGAAAATCGTAATAGGTAAACATGTTCAAGATATAGTTGTATAGCATTATGCTGGGCTTTCCCTTTTTCTACTGAAATTTTTAGGAAGCCCCGTCTCTTTATTTCAGTAGTAGTAAAACTTGGCCTCTGGAACTACAGTGCTCTTTGCCTATGAAAAAAATACATTGAAGTTATGAGAATTTTTTGCTATAAAAGCAAGTGTAGTGGTTTGACCCTGGCTAAATGCCAAGGACTCACACACACAGCCACACTCTCCCACTCCCCTCCCTGCAAACAGACAGAGGAGAGGAAAAATTAAAAGGTTTCACAAGTTTTGTGATAAGGACTCTGTCAGGCCCCTGCCCCAAACATGGACATCCCACGGGGTCACAGCCTCCTTCCAGCATCCATCTGCTCCAGCGTGGGGTCCTCCAGTCTTCCACAGGCTGCAGATGGATCTCTGCTCCCTATGGTTCCTCATGGGCTGGAGGGGAGACAACCCGCTTCACCATGGCTGCATCACAGGTTGCAGGGGCCCCATTCTGGTGCTTAAGGCATCTCCTCCCCCTCCTCTTCCACCGACCTTGGTGTTAATCACAACTTCTCACTCTGCTCTTTTCTAAGTGGCCATGTTCATCTCCCTGCACCTTTTTTTCCTCCTTCTTAAATATGTTATCACAGAGGTGTTACCATAACTCCTCATTGGCCTGGCCTTGGCCAGCGGCAGGTCCAGCCTGGAGTTGAGTGATATTAGCTCTGCTGGAAATGGAGAAACTTCCAGCAGCTTCTCAAAGAAGCCTCTCCCATAGGCCCCCCTGCTAACAAAAAACCTGGCCACTAAAAACCACCACAGCAAGCCTCCATTGAAAACCACATGCAACCTTTGCTTTTTGTTTTTTTCTTATTTTTTCCCAGGTGATGTGTTGGATAGGATAAAAAGTTCCAATTTCTATCACACAAAGATTATTTACCCATTTGTTTTATTTTTTTTGGGGGCTAAAGTGAATTACATTCTCGGTTTCTAATTCGACTGAGAACAACCTACATAGCTTAAATTCTTCTCAAGGAAACATGCTACTCTTACTATCGCTATTACTTTCCTTGTTGCCAAAGGAAGAATTGTTTTTAATGAACTGTTTAATTCACTGGTATTGTCCTAATTATCTGAATGTCTCCAGTATGATTTAAATACAAGTATTGTTACATAAATATTTTTTTTATTTTTGCCTTGAATTTCTATTTTTAAAAAATACTTTTCTCGCTACAGACTTGTAGGTCCAGGGGTCCGAGAGGCATAATGACGAGCAGGCTGACTCCATGAAGTTTTCTCCTGTGTTTATTTAACTACTTGCGTGCTGGCGTTCTACAATCTAGTCCTAAGCATTCTAAGCATAGCTATGTCTACTGCTTCTAAGCCCAACTCTAAGCATATCTTACCTGCCTAGCAGACTCTGTGTCCATGCCCTCCAGACGGTGTGTCTAGGTGGGCCTGGACACGTCTCTCTGCCTGGCCATGTCTCATAGCCAAGCACAGGGTCTGCTCTCTAAGAAGACTACAACATGTCTGCCTGCTTCTTGCTACACAGTTACAAGTTATATATCAGACTACATTTTTTACACTAAATACCCAATTATCTGGGGATCAAGTTCTCCTTGTCCAGCCAGGGGAGACAAGGTCATATCCAGTCAGGGCAACACTTCTGCTCATTCCCAGAGGAAATGTGGCCTACAGCATAGGCTACACAGACTGATTAGTTAATTAGCTTCAGTGGGTAACCGTTGGTAAAGTGCGTTGCAGAAATCAATTAGCAAAAGAATACATTGGCAGAACTTTAGAATGAGTGTAAACAAACCTGGTATCAGGCCTTTAGAAATAAGAAAGAAAAGAACCTCATCTTTGCCCCTTGCCAAGCTTAGCAGATGAGTAGCTTACTTGAGTGTAACCTACAGATTTATACTTGTTTTACTCTTTCAATATATGGTTAAAGTAATATTTTCAGAAATATATAAAGAACCCTGCTTGAGAAAAATAAAACTCTTAGGCTGAAGTCTTTGAGACTGTTTGGTTGTCACAGTCAGTAAACTGAATGCTACAGGTAACCTAGCATTTGATCAATCTTACGTTTTCGAGCAAGATGCCACATGTATTCCAAATATAGTAATCTTAGATTGGAGCAATGGACTTTTTAGTCTTCTACTTTAACAGTGCCTTTGCCCAATGTTTGTTGCTTCTCCAAAGTCAAAAAATCTCATAATCTACTATACCGTGTAAAAAAACATTATGAGAGAGATTGCTTGTGGGTGTCAGCTAGTGATCAGCTTATGCCTTAAAGCATGAAGATTGAAGGTCCTTGTAAATTTTTTTCCTGAGTTAGTGTAATCACAGGTGTTATTTGCTGTTATATGTTACCACAGTTATTTATGGGCCAGGCTTTCAGAAGCAAGTCTACAAACCTTGATTGAGAAGCTTAAGCACTTCATCCTACCCCATCTACTTGGAGATGATGTGAAATCTCGTCTAATTCTTGATATTTAAACGATAAATCAATCCATAAAGATTACACCATTGCAACCAAATTTTTCCCTGTGGGTTTTATCTAGGTGTTTGGGATATTTCTGACCAAATAGCTCACAAGGGCTTTCAACTCTGCATCATAGGAACGCCAAAACCTTTCTGGTAGGTTTCTTCTCAGTTCACCATTATCTCAGTTACTTAGGATTTAGAGCCAAATATTTATATGTCGCAGTGTCATCTGAAGAATGAAGAGTGATAACTCACCCATGTCACATGTGAGTGAGAATTAACCAAATTGTGATATCTTCCCATTTTGAATTGATACTGAAAATATGAAATAGACCTAAATATTAATTGAGAGACAGATTTGGTAGTTTCCTTATAAATAAACAACTTTAAATATTTTAATTGTTTTAATAAAAAATCCTTATATCACAAAACAAAATTTGTGAGTCTAAAGTGTCAAATCTAACATGAAGAAATACATTTAGAGAAAGCAATATAGAGTTGTGTGCTTATGTGTGTAATGGTCTAGCCATTCCAAACAGGCTGAATATGTGTAGCTTCAGATATTTTACTTTCAATAATATACAGTTTCTGCCCTGAAACAATTGTTTATTATTTAAAAAGACAACGAGAATAAAGAGTTGAAAGCAAAAAATTAATCTTAAGAGCTTTGAAATGATTTGCCCAATGCCAGGCCTGAGTCACTGAACTAAAAATAGAAATCAAGTATCCTGAAGCAAGCTCCAGTATCTTGCTGCTCTTATTAAGAGTACAGTGAATACCAAGCATCTATAAAACAGCTATTAAAGACTTTTACAAAAACAAATGAATGACCACTAAAATTCATTATTCTTCTTATGTCATGTATTTATTTCATCCAGCATCTAAGTTAATGTTGAACTTTCTGTATTACTACTTGAAGCATACATGGAAATTTTCCAGCACCTGTCAATATTATGAGTTTTGTCCTTTGTACAGGTGCCTGATTAGGTTTTACTTAATTCTTTCAAGGTCAGAAATGCTCAAGAGGCTTAGAATTCCAAAGAGCAGTATTTTTATCACTTCTAACATTCCTTCTGCCCTCTTTTAGATAATCACCAAAAACATAAAGAATTTAGGCCATTCACTGAAAAATATTGGCTCAAATAGCTATTACTGAAATATCATGTGTCAGTATCAATATTGTATTGCCAGCTACTGTGCTACGTTATTGATACTTGTAATCAATTTCTTACCACTTTAATATTATTTCATTAAATTATATGAAACAAATATAGCTAATTCAGGATATGTGATAAGAAAACTATTATAGCAAACTATTAAACACCCTGCATGAAGTAATGTAAGGAATAGAACTAATCTATAGAAATAGTGTGTATAACACTATTCCACACCCTCATGCAGAACTATAGCCATATTAATAAAAGCATGTAGGGAAAAACCCATCTCTGCAGAAATCAAAGGCAAAACTCCCGTGGTTTTTATAGTGGGTGCTGAGTATTTGGATCAATGTGCATTTCCTTTCCAGATATATTTTCCATAAATTAGGATTCTGATATAATTTGTTATCAATAGATAGCTAATGTATGAATAGTAGCTGATAATGACATTTTTTTCTGTATTTATAGGGCTGTAACTAAGACAAAAAATCATATAAAATATAATATTTTTTAAAATAAAATCACTATTAGCTTTTTAATTTAAGGATAAAATTGCCCTTTAGCCTGAATTATTTTCAAAATATTTTGCAGTCAGATGATCTACTTTTCTAATGATCCGTAGAACCATTCTGAAACTTTTGCAGAATCTGATTTAGAACTGTCTTTTGCTGACAATTACTTGTCCTCTTGTATTTCAAATAACAGTCTCAGCAATAGAAAATGAAAATCCCTTTCTTTTTTTCCACAAAAGTACTCGAGGATCAGCCAAATAATAGAAAAGAAACTGAGATAAAAAGGGAAAAAGTTGTCATTCTAAATCCGTGTTTCTATTCTGTGGCACTCTGAGAGAGGGAAAAATAAAGAAAGGGGGAAAAAAAAGGAAAAAAGGAAAAAGAAAGGGAACAAAACCCTTAAAGTGTACTCCCTACAGGGTACAGGCTACTGGTTTTATGGATGATAATCCAGAACTATGGAATAACTTTCATATGAGGAAATTTTTAATAAATTTTTAGCTTGGAGAGAAAATATTTGAGAAGGGAAGTGACAGATTTTTTGGAAAACCATGAATGGTATGAACAAAATTGGTTGTGAAAGGTTTGCAGTTTGTTATAATACAGCATCAAATAAGAAAGGTAATAGGATAATTTTTTTGCATAAATTTGACTTTGTATGTAAGTCTCCTGCTAGTACTTCATCCAAATCTGAATGCTATTATGGGAAGGAACCTGAAGAGTTTCTTTTAATCATAGCCCATTTGCATGTGTGCAAGCACCAGATAAAGAAGAATATGTGAGACCTGGCTTCTCTTAATTTGATTTCTGGTCACTATCAGAAACTGAACACATGACAGCAACTCATAAGCAGCAGTATGAAAAGTTGAAAAGAGTTCTTTATAGAACAAGAATTGAACAGGAGATAACTTGTGACCCTAGAACAGAGTTCAATTCAGACAGTCCTGTCAGTGTAAAGTGCTCTGTTAACTTGGTAGAATTAATTGAGCCCAGAGAGAACAGATTCAAGATTTTTGCTTGATAGCATTCCATTGTTAAAACTCAATATATTACAATGAAATTATTTAAGTAAGTGAGGTACTGATGGAAGCAAAATCAAGAACAATGACTCCATCTGTTAGTTCAGCTCTCAAGTGTTGTATGCATGTGCCAGTGGACAAAATTTGTTTTACTGAACTTTAATCTTTTAGGCTTAAAAAACCCCCAAAACAACAGAAATATTCTTTTAATTGAAAAAAACCAAACCAAACCAACAAACCAACTTGAAAAATCCCCTCTTATCTACAAATGACTACCATCAAAATAACAAGTAACAGCACCACAATCGACACGCACAACATCTACTCCTCTATGACAGTCTTCTTTCCCTTCAATTTTCAGGACCTGAAGCTGTGCTACGATTTTGCACACAGGAAGACTGAGACAAATAGAGTTTTAACTGTTTATAAAAAGAATTTCCAAGTATATGCATTATTAATCTCCAATTATTTTTAATCATGCCATATAAAAGTGAAGAATTGCTTGGAGACATCACATGACCTAATTTCATACTGGAAATTTTCAAGGCACTTAAGAAGAAACAGAAAAAAGTTATTTAAATAGTGCGCTAACATTTTATGTATTTTCTAGATGAATATTATGAAAATACAGTCTCTTAAAGTTCGAAATTTTCCTGTGTTAACAAACTAATATGCAGTAAAGTAGGTTATTTCAGATGATGCAACAAAAACCAAATGATACATCACTAAAAATTTAACATGTAGGTCTGTGATTTTTTTCTTCTACATCACCTACTAAACTTGCACAGTATCATTTTATGGACCATTAGCTCACTACGAGATTGAAAACTCCTCATATGAATCTAATGAAATGACACTCAAGGTTCCATGCCTTGGCTTTGAGTTGCCTTTCCTACAGGTACAATAATAGCAGCATTAACATTTGAGGTTATGTAACAGCTTCCATTCTAAATACTCATTTCAGTTATTGATAACTTCCTCATTCCTTGAGTTTGAGGATGAAATGTTTGAGGAATAAGGCGTACAAACTTTTTTCTATTTTTTATGTTAACAAAGATCCATTTATGGACTGCAAGACAACAGAAAGAAAACTACGGTCCTATTTATTCTTGACAATCTTTAATTCAAAACTATGCAAATTTATAAGAGGTAGTAAAACAAGGGATAGTAACATGTTTTATGGGAGAGTGCTCTTTGATGATCTAATGGAAACATCTTTTTTTTTTCTTAGTACTAGAAAGTGAGAATATCTTTCTGTATATAATTTATATTTTATTTGGGTTTTTTCCTTTTTTCTGGTTGGTAATTTTTTATGACAGCTGGTGTTATTCATTTAAATTAAGACTCTCAATGCTATAATTTTTCCATGTAACATTCCTGCTAGTATAGTAGCAAGAGACGAAGCAGCAGGAGCAAGGACTTATGTAGGCTTTTCTGAGATGACATTCACAGCTCATTTTCCATATACCCACCATAGCAGAGAGAATGTATTTAGTGTAGTCATTTTATGGGAAGTGAGAGCAAAAAAATAACTAAAAAAAAAATTGCAAATCTCTAAAAGATTGCATCTAAAGATTTTGCCTTCTCAATAGATATTATTTATAATTTGCTGACCATTGGAACCTTTCACTTCTCATGGTGGAACCCCAGATTGTCATATTTCCCTACAGTTTTATATATTGTTTAGTCTTGCTTGGTTTCACAGGCAGCAGTTAAAACCCTGCCTATTCTTCTGGTAGCTTTAGCTGACTGAAAATTCTTTGTCTTCTTTTCCTTTTTTCACTGAACATTTTTTGTAAAACAGATATCAAAATTATCATCCAGTGAAAAAGATGTATGGCAGTGATGTGTCACAACTGTCAGGGCAGAGAGATGTGCAGAGAAAATACACTGTTATGTTATGCTATGTAGGCTATCTGCCTAAAGTACTAATTGTTTAGTATCCATATTCCGCTGTCATGGATTTATTGATATGCAAGAAACCATATAACCATATCCTAATTGGCTACTAGTGCTAAATTACTGAAACACAACACTAAGGTGTTCCTGTGCAAATAAAATCTCAGCAGGGAAAATTCTTTACCAGGTAACATTTGACTTCAGCCACTGAAAATAGTTCCTACTTCTCATCAACCTAGGTAGCATGGAACATCTAAACATATTCATACATATTGCACTCATCCTCCATAAGCTGCACTTCTCTCAGGAACATCCACCTGCAACTACATGGAGTCCTCCACAGGCTGTAATGTGTGATTCTTGTAACAGGTTGTGTGGAAATACCAGCCCCACCATGATCCACTTCCAGGAGCTGCAGGAGCACCTGGAGCACCTCCTCCCCCTCGTCATTCACTGACCTAGATGTCTACATATCCTCACTTTTCTTTTTCCCCTCCCTTTACCAGGCAACTCTTGAATAGTAAGGTGCCAGCATCTTGACTATGGGGCTCTGCCACGTCTTGCAATGGGTCTCTTGGAGCTGACTGGAACAGGCTGAGCCTGGCACATGACAGACCTGGTCTCTCATTACAGATGCTGCCCCTGAAGACCCACCTCCTGGCCACTATCAAACTCTCAACACATACATGCAATACAACGTCCAGCAGTGTTTTCTAAACAACTATATTTTCTCATATTGTACAGCATCTACAGCTTTAATTTACTCTATTGTTCCAAACACCATCTTAACCTTTCCTGATTTTAATTTAATACAATTTCATTTTTTGACTTTGAATATTTAGACTAATAATCAGTTAACTATTGGGTAATATTTGATACACAATATTTTTATATTTGGTAAAGTAGAAATGTTGCTGATAATCGGAAAAAAAATGCTTTTGAAAAATAAAAAAGCAATTTAAGTTTTGAGAGTGAATCTTGATTTTTTCTTTGAAAAACAATAGTTTGGTTTGAGATTATTTTTAAAATCTGAGCAATCTAGAATACTTTAACGTTAAGGTGAAAATTGTGAAAAAATACTGGACATTAGATCTGTGTAAAAGTTGAAATACACATTTCATTAAAAAAGGTCTACTACAATCTTTTTTTTGTGAATGAGAATAAAACATAAAAGCTTATTTTGTCACTTGGATTTTTCCTTCTAATTAAATCAAAATGTTTTAACTCAAGATTCTATTATATATAGAGAGAGTGAGAATGAGATCCATTTTTACATAAAATAATTTTAAAGAAGAGTGCTCAGATTCTTGATTTTAAAAATGTCAGAAAAAGATAATTATGAGGTGAGAAAAATTTCATGTATTATGTAAATTATTTTTACTGAGGTTGATATGGAAAGTTTAAATTATGCAGTAGAAATATTCATTAAAAAACCCTCAACTGGTGGAGTCTAGTGACAATGCAGAGATTCTTTGTGTTTAACAAATCATTTTATCAAATGTTTAATTCTAACTGCATGGTTACATCATTAAGCAAATAAGCAAATAAGGCATATAATATACAATGTTCGTTTTCTCAGCTGTGATCCTGAATTAAAACATAAATTCATGCAACATCAGTTGTGTGCTGTTAATATTTTCAGTTTAAGAGTGACAGAAAATAGATGCTACTGACTTTCCTTAACTGTGGTCTAATCACCATTCAGCTACAGGCAACCTAATTGTTGGCTTCTCCAGCTCCTGTTGGGGCCTTTTTTGAAAAGTGGTTTGAGAACACAGTGAAATGCTAATTAAAACCTTGGAGGTAAATAGTGCTGTAGATACGGCATCAACACATAATCACAGTCATTTCTTTCCTGAGCTCACTGTCCCTCAAATGACAAGTGTTGCACTGATTACTGCCCAGATCAGCAAATGTTCCAACCAAGCATACAGGTGATGAGGCTATGAGTTCTTTCCTTTGTCAAAAAACATCTAGTAGCTTCTTGACTCTTGGAACCTGATATAGCATGTTATATATGAACTTTCATGTCTTCTGCTTTTCTGGATCTTCCAAGAAGACTCAAATTGCTTCCCCTTTCAATAATTTTTTTTTTTTTCTAATTTTTGCTTCTGTTTTTTCCTTCCACTGGGACTTCTTTTTTCTCTGTCTGTATCTTCCTTTTTCTTTGAATCTTCCTTTTTCTTCAGATATGGCTACTCATCACGATGAGGATGTAACACTAAGACTACACCTATGCTATGAAACAAACTTAAATGCAGTAATCACAATGCAATCTTCTTAACATCAGAATGGAAAATAACCTCATTTTCACTCTAAACTCACAAATACATCTTCAGTGAATATCTTATTGGTGATGAAATACAGGAGATAGTCTGAACATTAACTTTTCACAGCACTATGGATGTCAGATATCTTTTTTGCCTCTAAATAACTGAAAGCAAAAGGTGAGACAAGCAAGAAATTTTTCCTTTACATATTTAAGATACTAGGTAGTAGCATTGCTGAATGGCAATAGCAGACAATTTGAATCCACAGACTGTGAGCACAGAATCCCATGTCACTAAAAAGATGTGACTGTAAAACAATAGGAACTGAGAAATACATGCTGCATTCCCAGGTTTCTCCACTTAAGAGGAAGGAAAAATTTTAATCTTTTTTATTTTTTTACTGCTTCTAGGAGGGGAAATTCCTAATCTGAAAATTAGGTGTGCTTATATTTCTTTCAGAGGAGTATTTTTAAATATTTCTTCCCCAATCCACAACTCTTGACAAAACCAGTGCCTATAGACAGTTCTTGCCATTGTATAACAGTATCTGCATTTAGAACAAATTGAGAGCTGACTGTTGTTTGTGCTGCTTTAAATATGCCTTATGATATTTTCAACCTAGAGCCTTCTCATTGTCAAGATTCATGGTGATAGCAGGGAGTATCTAGAGTTTGCTCATAATTTTGCTTCCCACGGGCAATGGCTGAGATCATGATGATACTGAATTGAGCATATCAAATGACAGCAAGCTTGGAAGTTGGAGAAATTGTGATTATGTGCCAGAGGCATGAAGTCTAGCTCCACTGTAATTGTTACTGTGATCAGCTGAAATGAAAATAAAATGCATTTAATGATGTTTTTCTCAATTAGCAGTATCATTGCACAATGCTGAGAATAGTTAATGACTTCAGCAGGATGACATAAAAGACAGTTTTATCAAACATAAATTGAAGTGCTGTAATAGACTCAGACACAAATGTATATAACACAGCTGGGGATTGCTCAGTTTGTAACCTGCATTTCTCAGCATTTCCTTAAACCACTAGAGCCAAATGAAACCTTCCCCAGGGATAACATCTGGACAGTACTTCCAAATGGCATGCTGTCACATATGTTAAGTTCTCCTATGGTGTAAATCTGCCGTAGGCTCAATAGCAGATATCACTCACCAAAACACTGAATTATTTCTTCACTGCAATCCTATTTGTAGTGATCACTTTATTCGCATCTTATGAAAACTCTATCCTTAATTTTAACCAAAATATCTATGACATATTTAGTTTAACGATGTCTTTACTAGAAATGGCAGAATGAAAATTTTCCAGGAAAGACTTATAATAATATAAGGATTCTGCAGGTTCTTCTGTATTGCAACATACTGTTATCACATTAGTTTTCATCGTAATGTTGAACGATACTTCCCTCACCAAGATATATATTGAATGATTGCATCTCATTTTTAAAATGCTCTGTATTAATATCGTCATCTCTGATGTCAGAAGCCATAATGTTGAATGAGACTTTTTTACTGAAATTAGTTACTGAAGTGTTCGTAACTCCAACTTGTTTGATCTTTTCTTTATCCATCTGCATTTGAAGTCATCAAGAATATGTATTCTTTAATGGAGTCTCAATTTTCAGTAGCTGGATAAAATAGGAAACCATTCTAAAATGATACTGACCTTGAGATTAGCTCAGTTTGTCAGAACATGGTGCTAATAAAACCAAGCTTGTAGGTTCAATCCCTATATGGGCCATTCACTTAAGAGTCGGACTCGATGATCATTGTGGGTCCCTTCAACTCAGAAAAATTTGTGAAATCTACTTATCTTGACATGTACTAGGAGTGGAGTATGAGAACAAAAAGAAATTACATTTACACTTAGTGCACATCCTGACTGAGAGTAACTTTCATATATAATGTAACTGATCAGCAAACTGTTTCTCTGTTAAGGTCTACCATAAAGATGGCCAGATATTGGCATAGGTTCATCTTAGTTCTTTAACAAAGCTGTTTAACTCAATAGTTAGAGTTCCGTGAGATATCACATCAGATGAGTGGAATAAAACAAGTTGCACTGTCATGTTTGTTGGAAAGATGAAATTATTTTAGAATCATACTCCTGTGGCTGTCGGCTCTGAATAGCCAGAAATGGAAAAGGAAGATTTGACATCTAGGTGAATAATCAGGAGGATCTTCTTTTTGAAAATGTGCTATAGCTGCCAAAAGATCAATACATCTATCAAAGCCAGTACGTTCAGCTTTTCAGAGAGGAAAAGAGGACAGAACTGGCTTAACAGAATAGAATACTGCTAGACTAAGATTTATAAATTTAAATAAGTAAAAACCTAATGTAAAATTGCACTGAAAATAAATTTGCAATTTAAGAGATGAAAAAAATGGTGGTAAACATGTAATATAACTACAGGTTAATTACTGGATATGTTTTATAAGGCTGAAAGATAATAACCAAGTGACTACTTGACAGTTTCAGCACATTAACAGTTTGTCTTACATAGGCCCATAATGTCAGGAACAGATGTTTGCTAGCAAAGAAGCAGTGCTAAAATTTGATAGACTCTAATATATTTACAGATAATACGTATGTGTGCATCTCTATAAACATAAAAATTCATTCTGGATGATCTTTGAGGTGTTTTAGGGGATAAATAGGCAGCTCTGAACATCTGCAAATTTCATTCTCCTAATGTCTGTTTTTTATTTACATCTAAGAGATTTTCAAAATACATGATTTTAAATAAGATACTACCTAACCCTAGTTCATTTACTATGATGCAAATAAGAAAAGCACTACTAAAATATTCTATTAACAGATATAAATATCAGACAGTAAAAATGTAAGTGGTTTTTAAGAGCTGGCTTCTACTACATATTTTCACATGAAATTAAATGGTACTTACCTTTATTTGCAAATATATGCTCCAAAATTCAGGGAGATATTTCAATGTTCTACATAGAAATAAAATCACATTTCAGGAGTGAATTATGGTAATTTCCCTCTCATATAATATATCAATTTCAACTAGTATTCTGTAACATAATTCTAGTAAAAAAATTCTTGTTTACATTATTGCAAATGTCCAGTATGTTGAAAGAGAGAAAATTTTCCTGTCTGTCTGTGAGGAGAATAAATCAGAAGGAGTGTAATGTTGCATATAGTGACTTAGTTCTTCTATACTGAAAAACAGGAGAGTAGTTACCAGCCTTTTTTCTATGAGTGTTTTAGAATTTTACATTGCAATCTTATGGCTTAAAAAAAAAAAAAAAAAAGAATTAGCAAAATCAAAATGTAGGAATGAGAAACAATCTTATTTTTCCAGCTAAAATACTCTGTCGTACAGAGTTAAAGGTATTTTTTACCTTTTTTTCCCTGTACTTCTCTGACCTGTATTCCTGGCCCCAGTGGTTCAGCCTGTAGGGGTGCTCAAGATTGCTGTCTTCGGCTTCATTGAAAGAGCCAGTGTTCTTGTTATTTTAATTTTTGCTTCTGATGCTGAAGAAAATAGAGATAATGACAGTAAGTATATTTTGTAGTTTTGTCAATCAAATTTGTCTGAGCCCTGCTGATGCCTTGGGGTTTTTCATCATATTTCTAGAATTCTAGCTTGCCTGTATAGGCTCACTTAGAGAGGTTTTTACTAGGCCTTTCCTAGCAATGTTTGCATTTTTTATGTAGATAACAGGAGTGGCAAGACAAAACATTGAGGCCCAGAGCTGCTAGACAAGCTCTGAAAGGGGGGGCTGAGGGTGGTTTTAGGGAAGTAGAAAGTCTCTGATTGGGCATCTAGAGAACATTGGTTCGAGACAAATTGTGGTTGGTTAAAATGAGAGGGGTAGGCATTCGAAACTTATAAATGTAAAGGGATCATGTGATCTAGAAGTTCTTTTCTCTCTCTTGTTTTCTCTCCTGGACCCTGGAAACTCCCATTAAAGTACTGTTCTTCTTTTCACCTTTATTAATTTGTATTGCAGTTTTTGCTTCCCCCTTTGATTTTAGACATCACTGCTTTGGGAAAAAAATCAAATAAGCAAACAAATACTTTGAATAAAGTTTAAAGTCTCAACCAATCCACTGTGATTTGATATTAAGTACTTAAATTTTGTATTAAAACATGAGATCAAATTCTGACAAGTCTTGCCGGGGAGAAGATGTGCGAAGGTATAGCTCCCAGTTTTCTGCTCTGTCATTCTGCCATAGTGTACCATTCATACAGCAGAGTAAATTAAAGGGAACAGCTTTCAGTGAATGGCTATGTGTGGCACAAATCCTTCATACAAACCTAATTCAGATGACAATTTGAAACCAAGGCTTTTAAATAGAAATTGTAGCGGTTGATGAGTGTTGTTTTCTGCAGACTATCATAGAGATCGTAACATACATTGGAAAGCAGAGGAGAAAGTAAAGGGTACCTCAGGAGTTGCAAAATGTTTTGGTTTGGTGTAGCCAGGAAATGATACAAGTAACTAACAATCTTTTGACTTTAATACCACTAATAAATATTTTGATTAGATCAGAGACGATTTGTGACATTTTTAGTATTTGTTTTCTTTCTCTACCAAGAGAAATAAAAACTTGAGTGTCTGTTCCCATCCTCAGACCTTGAAATACTAAATCACCAGTTTTGGAGACCATTTATTTGGAATGTAGTTTCATTAGGTTCAGGTTCCTAGAGCTATGAATATAGAATTTTTTTGTATAAAACATAATATCTTGACTATGAGAGACATAAAATCAGTGGGAGATATTCATATTGCCTAACATATACCTGATTTTGTATAAAATTCAGTTTACTCAGTGTGGTGGGTTGACCTTCACCAGATGCCAGGTAACCACCAAGCTTCTCTACCATCCTCAGCAGGACAGGGAAGGAAGAAAATAAGATAGAAAAAAACCTCAGGAGTCAAGATAAAGGCAGTTTAATAAAGGAAAAGCAAAAACGAAAGTTGCATGTGGAAGCAAAGAGAAACAAAAAAATTTATTCTCTACTTCCCATCGGCAGATGATGTACAGCCACTTCCCAGGAAGCAGAGCTTCAGTATGAGTAGCAGTTGCTCCAGAAAAGAAATGTCATAATAATGAACATGCCCTCCTCACTTTTCTCTTTTCTCTTAGTTTTTATTGCTGAACAGACACCATATTATACAGAATATAATTTTGGTCAGTTTGGATCAGCTGTCCCGGCTATGATCTCCCTCAAGATCTTGCCTACCCTGAGTCTTATGGTGGTGGTGATGAATGTTGGGAAGACAGTGCTGATATTGTTCGAGCACTGCTTAGCAGTAGACAAAACACTGGTGTGTTACCAGTGCCTTTCCAGCTACCAATGCAAAGCACAGAACAATGAGGGCTGCTATGGAGAAAATTAACTCCATCCCAGCCAGACCAAATACACCCAGTTTTAAGGAGAAAGAAAGAATTCTGTTTCCATTTCAGACACTTTAAGTGTATCAATACAGGTGTATTTTCATGCGATTTAGGTGTGTAAGCTCTCAATACAGTGAATGACCATTCATTGGCAGGGTCTAAAGAGTAATTATGATGAATCTAAAATAGACATATAAAGTTTGATTAATTTTCCTAAAAAGGGAGATGTTGGAACTATCCTAGTTATCCGTACAAGTTTACAGCTGGTCCATGACATCACAAGCATCTTGTAGGGCCTGTGTCACTAGAGCTGATTTAGGATTTAGATTTTCTAGGACAGCAACAATGGCTGTACTGTTGTATAGACAAATGGCTCTAACTCACAGTGCTTGGGTGATGAATTGGTTTTTTGTGCTGCACAGACTGTAAGTGCTGTCTAAAAATTGCCTCTAGTGCTATTTGAAGTTGCTTTAGATTATCTGAGAAAAGAGATGGGACATCCATGCCTTCATGAAAATGGAGCTGGAGGCTAGTGAAGATAGTCTAGGACTCAAATGGCACTTGCCATATCTCATTAGACAAATGAATGAAGTCCTAGAAGTCTGGTGCCTGTAGTGGAAATTTGTATATAAATACACATGTAGATACTACCCATGATTATTCCAGAATATGACAAGATGTCACAGGTGCCATGTGACTGCTGTTTAGTCAAGTTATATCCAAATAACAGTATAATTATTCAAAGTACATATAATTTATGTACATGTATTTAACATGTATGTAACCGTAACTGTATATGTATATTGGATTGCCTTGTCCACTGGAACTATTATATGCAACTCTTCAGGGGCTGTAATTTCATTAATGAGATTAGGATGTTAGAGTACATTGTCCAAGAGATTCTTCAAACCTAATGCTATTAGTGATCGATGAATCTATATTGTGAACCAGAACTTTGTGCTGGTGAACCCGACCACAGACAGGAATTCTGTGCAGTGCTACGTTCAATGAAGATGAGCTCATTCGCTGCTGTAATATCTGGAGTTCCTCAAATCAGGAGGGAAAGAAGGTTGCTATCAACTTTTCACTTGTGACTTTCTTGCTGAGGTTTCAAAAGAACCAGCACTTCCTTAGTGCAAAACAGACACTGACAAATGAAAAATGAAATTAAATTGAACAAATCTGGAATAGCGTTCAATTCTACTGATAAGATTCTGGGCATAGAATCATAGATTCATAGAATAACTTGGGTTGGAAGGGACCTTTAAAGGTCATCTAGACCATGAGACACTTTTTTAGACCCAATACGGGTTTAACAGATTATTATTCTGCCTGTCATCTGCTTGATAGTCTGGAAGAGAATGAATTTCCTATATGACTTTTATTAGCAATACATAGATGTCCAGTATCATGAAGCATGCAATGGAGATGGAGTAAGCTGGCTGAATCCAATTCTTTATTTATTACGGTCACACGATTACGTCTATGCTACATGCTACATCTACATCTATGCAACTAATATGTCTACATCTATCTGCGTCAACTACAGCAGCAGTAGCTATAGTAAGCAACAGCAATATTTACAGTATCAAGCCAATCATCTGAGGGTTAAATGGTCCACAAGTTTTATACGTGTCCTCTGCTCCAATCAAGTTGCATATCATGCTGCATTCACATAACATAATCAGCTTTCAACTCCTGTCCAAGATGGAGAATTATGTCCAGACTTGGGTTTCCTCTTCTGATGTCTTCATCAGCTGCAAACTACCAACAGCTAAACAAGTTTTGGTTAAGCCACCCTATCATAAACTGCCACATTCCGATCATAGGCTATTTTGCTTCCCTATAGTTCAAGACACCCTAGAGCTCCTCCGTGGGATTAATACCTCTACATAGGCAACAGAATTAAGATCATGATGGTTTGATAACCCAACACTCCTTCTATAGCTTGCAAAAAGGTACTGGTATCTCTACTAAAGACCAATCCATCTACCTTTTCCTATGCAGTGAATTGTCCTTAGAAATTATTAGAAAGTGAGACCAGAGTGACTAATTAAGACATGTATACCTTTTAGATACCTAAAGTAGGGCAGACGAATCCCAGATATATATACCTAAATTAGAAGACTAGTCTGCGTCGATTCTCAGGTAGGCAATACAGAAAGATTAATCTTTCCAAAGAGCTACTTGGAGCATGCAGCTAATTTAAGTTCTCTGTGTATAGGGTATCTTCTCATCTTTTGCTAATTATGCAGAAAACCTCAGGACTTTTACTCTCTCTATCTTATTTTCTTTCATTTTTGGATGCAGAAAGAAAATAAAAATGTCAGGGGGATGTAGACTTATGAAAAAATAACGATACATGTTGTGGCTGTGTTGCTTGAGTGTGGTATGAAGGACTTAAGGATGTGTTCTGGTTTTGTATTATAAAATATGAATTTTTAATCTCTTCCTGTAATTTTCAAGATGTGGTCCCTTAACCAGTAGAGTATTTTCTACAGGAATAATATTGTTTTCTCTGATTTTGACCAAAATTTCCACCTCAAGGATTGTTAAAAATTTTGTTCAATTTCATACACTGTTAAAAAATGTTATCAAGAAGTTATTTTAGTTAAACTATGATATCAGAAATTTCTTGACTATATTATAACTAGGAGTCCAGAAACTCCCCTGCTTGAAAAAAAAACTTTGATATCTTACTGGGATCTAGTTCTGTTTCTGTCAGAATTGCTGCTAATATAACACAACAGTGAAACTTCAGCTCCTAAACCAAATGTCTGCCAAAGCAAGATATTTAATTTGCATGCACTAGAGATGAGGAAATTAGTTTGGCTCAATACAATCAATACACCTAAAATGAGAAATAATAGTTGAAATAGCTCTTGCTTTTTTTATACTTCAAGAATGTAATCCTGACAGCTGTAATGAAGCATAAATCTCCTCCCATAAAGGTTTTGAAAACAGGTAGAATGTATTCTACCTACAGGTAGAAGTATGAACTTCCATTCATTCGGGGTTGAATTTGCCTCGTTTCAGGAATGAGTATGCCTTTGTTGCTAAATATAAGAGCAACTTTTTATTCTTGATTATTTCCATAATTTAATTACTAGTTTATTCCATCACTCTGTTTTAACTAACTTTGTCCAAAAAAATCTCTTGTAGAGACAGCTGCCACTAAGCAGTACAGACTCCAGTCTGATGTGCCTTCAGACCTCTGAGCTGGGGATTTTTTCCTAACACTCTTTGTTTATAAGCATTGTGACTTTATATATAATTTGTATTCCAAAACACTCACACAGACCACAGAATATACTTCAAAACACTTTGCAAGAGAGCAACAGACTCCAGAGTTGGGAGTAAAAAGTGTGGGTAGATGAGCAAAGGGTGTCCCAAGGTACACCCTGTGTACAAGGCACAGTGGCCTCACCAAGAAGTGCAGTCCCACAGTCCCTAAGCAAGTCTGGCCACAGCAACCTCAACCAGTCAAAAGGCCAGATGGCCAGAAAAGTACCAAGCAATGAGACAGATTTGAGGATGAAAGCAGGAAATCAGGTCAGTGAGTCAAGGGCAAGACCAGGACCAACACAATATGCAGAAAGACATGGGCATATTTGATACATAGCACAGGCAAGGAGACCATCTGTCCTTGAATAAAGCTGAGAGGAGTAAGATTCTTACTTCTCAGAACTTTTTCCCACAAAGGTTTCTTCACAACAGTCTGATCCCAGGTCATACAGCAGCACCAGATCAGTGTCAGCCTGAGCACTAGCAGCTGAGCTCCCAGCACAGGGCCCAGGATTCTCAGATCTGGTGCTGAAGTCCAGGATTTGATACGCAACTGAAACCAGTGATAGCCTAGAAGAGAGAGCTTTGGCTGCTCTTGCTTACTTACTTGCCCAACAGCACTTGTGGTCACACAGCCTTGTTGAAAATCATGTAATGTGGTTTTGATAAACAAGTAAAATATGGGAGCTATTTGTGAATCCATACTTCCTGGGGAAACAAAGCTCCATGTTTTTCACAGGAGAGTTTGGGACTAAAATAAGTTAAAACATATCATTGCCTTATAAGTGCCTCATTGTATGCTCTCAGAATGAAGGGAGACTAAAATTACTAGCTTAAGTGTAGATATCTGTTCCACTGATCATGGAGGACTAATCCTGGCTAATGGCTGGATGCTCATCCATCTACTCTCTCACTTGTCAACCGGTCCAGAACAGAGGAAGAAAATAGTATGAAAAAACTTGTAGGTTGAGACAAAAAAAAAGGAGATTACTTATCAATTGCCATCACAGGCAAAACAGATTAGTTTGGAGGAAAATTATTTTAATTTATTGAAAATTAAAATGGATTTGAGTAGTGAGAGACAAAGACAACAGATTAAAACATCTTCGTGCCCACCTTTCCTCAAGTTCAGGCTTAATCCTTCATTCCCAACTTCTTTAAGCATTGCACTCCTCCCTGCCCTGCTGTGTTTGCCATTTCTTAAATACATTTTCATCAATGTGCCACCATCTTGTCTGCTGGCCTCAGTCTTGCCCTTAGGTGAGTCCAGTGGCTGCTGGAAACATCTGTGTCTGGAATGGGGCCTCTCCCCACAGAGGCCACTTTTCAGCCCCACCTCTGCCAACACCTGAGCATCTGCACCTGATACACTGCTATTTGTGTGTAGTTAGTGAGTCCTGCCTTAGTTTCCCATCATACCAATCTATGCAATGGCTTGGATTCTACAACAGTAGCAAAGCAGAGAATGCTGCGGTGTATGATAATTGGGGTACATCTATGCAGCAGATTTTTACATTGTGCAGTCACTTGTCTCTTTAAGTTTGGATGAGTATTCTGATTTGGTGCCACTCTGACAAATTTCATAGGCTTAATCACCAAACTAGTTAGTATAATGGGCTGTTAAATAGAGGAATGATGTTTATCACCTTACAATAAGAATTTTTAAACATGCCTGGGAAACTTTCAAACTAAAGAGAAAGTTATGTAATTAATTTTAATGTCTTCAAGGTAACACAATCTAGGGAGGTAGACAGATTATTTCCATCTGGTACATGAATGAATAGATGGAATTTCAGTAAATTTATCTATATACAGGTATTATATTCATAGAGATCTCAATAGACACCCTATTCATGTTTGTAATAAATTTTAATATTCATGCAATAATTAGTTTAGAGAATTAATAGTTTATACTTTTTTATATAGATTTAAAATAGACTTTTAGATTGTGAAAAGAAGAACATTGCTAAGTCATGTGTAAAAAAATTTCTTCACATTTATGGAACTTTACAGTATGTTCAACACCTCCATATGTCGTTGTGGCACCATGCCAGTTACAAATAAGCTTTCTATACAGTGCAGAGATTTTATAGCCACACTTTAAAAATAACCTCAGAGGGGAAAGATAAAACATGGAAATCTGACAGAGAATCTGTCAAATGTCAGCTAGGATTACAGCTGCACAGGACTTCCAAGAGATATCTAGAGGCCTTTTATCTGCTGATTACATGGCTGACTATCATTTTAAAATCAAAAAGATGGTCCAAATCTGTCTGCCTATGAAAAATATTTTTATAGATTTCTATATATAAATTAAATTTTTTAAAAATGATAATGCTATTTTGACATTTGAATGACAATGGTATGCATAAATAAAGACATGTTTAAATGTATGAATTATAGAACAACTAATATAGCCTCAATGTCTATACTATCTCTTAACCCACAGGATTCTGTTCACAGAGGTTTTCACTATTCATAACATTGTCACTATTCCACCAGTTTTCTTAGGACTGTGTTGCTTTCAGAGTTGTTGTGGAACAAGAAAAATAATTTAACTCTGAAAATGATCTGCAAGGAAATCATTGTAACTTATTGTATGCTTCCTGATAACAGCTCACAAAGTATGTGTTGTAACACACAGTAATTACACTTCTGCAAGAAACATATCAGAATAAAAGTTTTCAGGATCTTAAAAATGGAAGAAAATTTAATAAAAAGGGTACATTGAACAGAACTGAAATTAAGTTTTCAATGTCTTGTTAGTATTCAGTCTAGAACTTGACCTTAAATTTTTAACAATATACTTCATTAAATTCTCCATTTGTTCATGGAAAGCTGTGCACAGGATTACAATCCGTAGGATCTGGAGAATGTTTTATGCACTATAAACATATGCTTGGAGTTTTCATTATATTTTATTAGCTCTATGGTCTCATTAAACCCATTTCAGGGAAAGAAAAAGGAATGATGAACTCGTTTAATGTCAGTCTTGGCACAGAAGACTTCTTGCTGTGTAGCAGCAAAAAAAATGAATGAAAGCAGTTAACCCTCTAAAATTTCAAGATATGCTTCCTTTTGTATGGTTGTTCATGGTTTAAACCTTTCAGAACCATTTTAATGTAGCCATTCAAATCTCACTTTATAATCTTCACTTACAGCATGAATTGGCTCACCTTTAATGCCACTAACTCATGCTCAAGGCTACTGTTTCTATGTCCACCCAGTAGCTCTTAGTTTACTGGAAGTGTGAGTTGATTAAATTTAATGTGCTCAAAGCATAAACAAAACAGATTCAAATCTGATGAAAAAATTATGTTCTTTTTATATACTGAGACTATTTCATGAAAAGTTTTAAAGTTGTCTGATCAACGAATTAGATTCTTCAATTTTTGAAAGAGTAATATTTTTGAGGCTTTCTGGAGGCAATTTCTATAGAGGACAAAATAATTTAAATGCAATGATATTTTCTGCAGGATACATTCAACATGTTGCCTAAATATATGTTGGTTTGCTGCGTTCTGTTAACCTTGGCTGACTGACAGGTTCCCACCAAGGTGCTCTGTCATTCTCCTTTCTTAACTAGACAGAGGGAGAAAATATGACGAAAGGCACGTGAGTCAAGATAAGAACAAAGAGAGATCATTCACCAATTAACATAATAGGCAAACCAAACTGGACTCAAGAAAAAATTGGTTTAATTTATTGTCAACCAAATCACAATAGGGTAACGAGAAGTCAAGACAAATCTTAAAACACTTTCCCCTGAGCTCTCCCACAGGGAGATACAGGGAATGAGAGTTATGGTCTGTTCATCACATACTGTCCTTGCTACTTCTTCCTGCTCAGCCTCATCCCTGCTCCAGCATCAGGTCTCATCCATGGGATGCATTTCTTCATTAACTTCTCTAATGTGGGTCCTTCTTTTGGAACGTGGTTCTTCCTGAACTGCTCTAGTGTGGGTACTTACTCCAGAGTGCAGTCCTTCAGGAACAGACTGCTATAGCATGGGTTCCCTACGGAACAACAGATCCTGCCAGCAAACCTGCTTCCATGTGGACTCCTATCCATGGGACTACAGGTTCTGCCAGGATGTTTCATCTCAGGTTCCCTACGGGGTCACAGCTTCCTTCAGGACACATACACTTGCTGTGTCTGCAGAGGGTCAACCTGCTTCATTATGGTCTTCATCATGGGCTGCAGGGGAACCTCTGCTCCAACATCCAGAATCTCTTCCCCTCCTTCTTCACTGGCCTTGGTGTCTGCAGAATTTCTCTCTCTCACATATTCTCACTCCTCTGATCCAGGTGATACTGAAGTTTTTTGATGTTTTTTTTTTTTTCTTCTTAAATATGTTGTCCCAGACATACTACCACTATCACTGATGGGCTTGACCTTGGCCAATAGCAAGTCTGTCTGGGATCTGGCTGGCATTGGCACTACTGGACATGGGGGAAGTTTCTGGTGTCTTCTTACAGAAGCTACCCCAAAGTCTCCCCACTACCAAAATCTTGCCATGCAAAACCAATACATTAATTTGCTCAGAAGTTCTTAAGATTCTTAGAACCATCTTAAACATATCTTCTGGCTACTTTTATTCTGAGATTTTCCATGCAATTCTGACACTAGACAAATACAATTCTAAAACAAATATCAAATGCACTCAAGAAGATTTAATTCAGAGTTTTCTTTCTATAGAAGGAGAAATTCTAAAATGACTACTATCCCCTTCTAATTTTACAGTAAAATCAAACCTTATATAATTAGACATCACAATTTTGATGTGTAAAGGCAATTCTTTGAAGCTAGATTCCATTCAGTGGCATGAAGAAAACTCTCAGATATAAAGAGAAACCAGAGATAAAGTCCAACTCTGAAAGACTGGTATGAAGGTGGAGTATTGTTTTGTTGATATCCAGGCAGAAATAGCATAAAATATTGTGGGGGTTTTCCTGTTGTTGTTGGTTTTTTTCTTAAGAAGGGTTCAACATTCAAGTATCAGTGACATTAACCAGATTACTAAAAGCTGTACTCCAGGAAGCTGGGAAACTGTTCACCTGTGTTTCTACAGAAGAAGACATACAGTTTTCTAAGTTTATCAACAAAATTATTGTAGTCTGACAGATTAACTAATGTTTGATGCTTAAAACCCTCGTACATTCATAAATCACATAATTTATTTAAATTTGAAGCTTTACCTGATAGATGTGTCTTCAGAGCACAGTCACATAAAACATGGAGTAATTGAATGGCTTTGTTCTTAATGAATAGGCTCTTTTTTTCCTGGATTTTAAGTGTTAATTTGCACTGTGAAATCCGTAACAAGCATATCATGGGAAAGGAAGAAACAAGAAACAGATTCTTTTTTCATTGAATGTTTTTGTTTAATTTTTATGTATTAACAATTAACAAGTATTATTAAATCTTTCTTGTACTTGTGAGTCTCAGACCTGGACACAGTACTCCTGATTTTGTCTCAGACCCTCAAAGGACTATCTCTTAACATGTGAGGGTATTCTAGGATGTTTCAATAAACAGTAAACACATGCATGTGGACAAATCAATGGAGTCTTTCATCTTCTTTTGTAGTCACTTGATTTGGACATGTTGGCTCTGAAAGCAATTATTTCCTTTACTGACTAAAATGAAGGACTAAAATGACTAACTCAGACAAAGACAATGAGTGAAAAAGTCAAGAAGATGAGTTATTCCTAATAACGGGACAATTTTGTAATTTTCAGAGATATTAAAATTAACAAACTTGTAGAAGATTAAATCTGTATTGTGGTTTAATCCTTGCTGACAACTAAGGACAATGGGTGAGCAACTGGCTCACGTGTTGGGCAAAGAATTGTAATGAATAGGGTAACATCAGGCTCACAACCTGTCACTAGTGGGGTTCTGCAGGACACCATTGTTGGCCTAGTTCTCTTCAACATCTTCATTAATGACCTGGATGCAGTATGTGAAGGAATATCAAGTAAGTTTGCAGATGACACTAAACTGGGAAGAGCTGTCGACTCCCTCGAAAGCAGGGAGGCCCTGCAGAGAGACCTCGAAAAATTAGAGAGGTGGGCAATCATCAATCATATGAAGTTTAACAAGGACAAGTGCTGGATTCAAGTGCTGGGACAGGGTAATCCTGGTTGTATGTATAGATTAAAGGCCGGAAAGCAGCACCATGGAAAGGGACCTGGTGGTCCTGATTGACAGTACATTGAATATGAATCAGCAGTGCCCTGGCAGCCAGGAGGGCCAACTGTGTCCTGGGGGACATCAGGAAAAGCATCACCAGCTGTTTGAGGGAGGGGATTGTCCCGCTCTGCTCTGTACTGGTGTGGCCTCACCTTGAATATTGTGTGCAGTTTTGGGCACCATAATGCAAGAAAGATATTAAGCTATTAGAGAGTGTCCAAAGGAAGGCAACAAAGATGGTGAAGGGAGTTGAGGGAAGCCTTATGAAGAGCAGCTGAGGTCACTTTGTTCAGCCTGGAGGAAACTGAGGGGAGACCTCATTGCAGTTTTTAATATCCTCAATAGGAGAAGCAGAGGGGCAAGTACTGTTCTCTTCACTCTCATGACCAGAGACAGGACTTGAGGAAATGTCATGAAGCTGAGTCAGGAGAGGTTTAGGTTAGATATCAGAAAAATGTTTTTTCCCCAAAAGGTTGTTGAGCACTGGAACAGGCTCCCCAAGAAAGTGGTCACAGCACCAAGCTTGTTTGAGTTCAAGAAGCCTTTGGACAACACATGATGTGGTTCTTGAAGGGTTCTGTACAGGGCCAGGAGCTGGGCTCGATGATCCTGATTGTTTCCTCAGCATGTTCTATGATTTTATGACCCCAGCACAATCAGGTAAAAATATGATAGAGTATGTTTATGGAATATTTAGTAAATTAAACTGAAAATTACAAGCATCATATATTCTTTACTCTAAATGGCACAATTTTTGTAATAGGCTTTATATTTCTAATTTACCCAAAAGGCTGTATCTCCCAACAAATCTATAACTAATCTTAATATCATGATATGAAATTATTCTACCATGGGAAACCATGGTGCAGTCAAAGTCATATTGTGAGACACAGACATTGCTCAATTCTTTTAACTATCCAGTCAGAGTGGTATGGTTTGAGATCAGTAGGTAGAGTCCATTGTGTCCCTAGATTTGTGCATAAGTGGGTAGAGTAATTTTCAAATCTCTGATCTAAATCCATGTATCTATAATGCTGCCTTTGAACCAAAGTACAACATGACTTCACTGTTGCATTCATGATTGAGTTTAGGCTTACTATATCAGATTTTGTAAGCAATAGCCAAAAACTAGGTAGTAGCTTTATATGAAGGACTTTATTCCTAACATTTATCATGTGATATACCACATAGCTTATTCTAGATAAGCTCATTCATACTGTAACTCTACCTAACTATTCAATCCTTGGTGAGAAGTGAAATGGACCCAAATTTTTCTGCTGTTTTACACCAAAATTCAATTAATACATATGCCTGAGACAGAGGTTTTATCAAAATAGTTTGAGTGCTACCCAAGCTTAAAGATTTTCCTGACACTCTTCGTAAAAGGTAACATGAATATATGTTTTTGTTACAAACACTGAAGAAGTTTTGAACAAGTTTTTTCTTTAGAACTTTGTATATTCAGCAAAATGGATGCCTTAGTTGTTTGGGCTCCTTTTGAACTACACTACTGTGGTAAGGTCATCTTATTCCAAAGCCATTGGCTGCAAACTGTACTGGAGATTGTTCCAATCAGATCCTTGGAACTAGTCAGCAAACACAAAGTGAATAAAGAAAAGCTGCAAATATCTCCTTAGATAAAAGAGCTCCTAACACACATGGAAGAGACAGTTCACAATCCTGTGTTACCATTCTCACAAGAAGAAACCAGAGGCTGATGGAAGTAAGGTAATTATTTTTTTGTCCAGTCCTATCAGTTGCACCTTCCTGATGTGCATTGTGTATGGAACACTGCTTTAAGGGAAGAATTTATAGCAACTGTTACATGTAATTTCTCTTTTACATACTATATTATGCCATTGGTATTTCTCTTTGTTTCTGGATTTTCATTTTTTATGTAGTCTCTTAGTGATTTTAGTCAGATTTAAATGTAATTCACTTTCACGTCAAATAAAAATACCCCAGTTACAGTTTAAAACAAAAGAGTTTAATATAAAGTATTAATTTTATTCATTTTTGCTAGGTTTTCCAGCATTTGTGCACTGGAGGAGTGGTGTCTAATGGTTATTTAAATGGAAAGGTTAAAGTGAAAAATGTTTGCACTTGAAACTTTTATTCAGGTTTGTTGAGATATGAATGTCTATATCTAACTTTTAATTTGTTTGCTGCTGCTTGAAATTACTTCAGGTTTTAAATACCCAAAGATACCCAGTCAGACTGTTTACTAGGATCCTCTAGAATGATCCTGCAAAGTAAAATAGGAAATGATTTCTTGATTTTTTTTTAATACTTGATTTTGTCTGTTCAATAACAGACTTAGCCTACATTCATACATGGATATATTCATATATTTATACACGTGTGTACACACTTCCACATATCCTCAGAAATATGATGGGCTTCCTTGTATAATTGAAAGCTCCTGGATTCAAGACAAATGCTTCTAATGGGAAAAGAAATATAGGTGTTTGTCTATTGAGAGAGGAATATTTGATTCCCTACATGACTTAAGCCCCAGCATTCATTATTTAAAATGTTGTCCACCAGTCTTCCTTGTGCAGGTAATTCTTCTGAAATCAGTATACTAAATGTAATGAGGAATGTTTATCAGTGACAGAAAGAAAGGTGCAGAATAAACTTTAACTAAGCAATAAAAATACATTTGGGGTATTTTTATATTTCATAGAATCATGCAGCCCATAATACATTAACTATACAATATCAAAGTGAAATAACTGTAGCAGAATAGTATTATGAGAACCTCTTATACCAAAATGTCACTGGTTTCTCCTACTGTGTGAGATTGGACAAAAATACATTTTTCTGCATGTTGACTAGCTATTTCTTTACACAACATCTTCTTTTGCCCCTTACTAGAACAAAGTAGAAGGAGCACATGAAAAGCAAAACATAATTATTAATGCAAAAGGAAAAATTTCATGATCTGACATTTAAATATCTCTTTTCTCAGAAAGGCAGCTGAGAAGAGAGTACTCATGATATTACACTTATGGTAAAATGGTTTCAGTGGATTGTATTCAGCTTATAAAAATTCCTCCCTGAAAAAAGTACATAAAAAATATTACATTTTCAGTACATTTATTCAGACATTACTAGAACTATCCTTATCTCCAGAGAACTTCGAAACAAAGAAATGTGTCAGACTGAGATAAGCATCAACCTTTATATGGAACATAATCTCCTCTTAATAAACATAAAAGATACATCCAAAATAATATTTGTCTAGGATTTGCTCGGTATGACATGATCATGAAGTCCATTAAGAGACTCTCTAAACCCTTTCAAAACACTATAGATATAAAAAGCCTGGATATAAAGTAATTTAAGTTGCACACTGAACAAATATGTCTAGGAATACTAAGCATGAATGATTATTATGGTAATTCTGGGGAATTGTAAAGAAGCAGTGCCAGCAATGACAGCAATGGCAGCATGAGGGCATCACAAGATCGTAGATAAATAATCAGCTGTCATTAAAGACTCTTGCAAGCCTATATTCATATTCTCATATAAAAATAACATCCCTTTATTGCATAATTGCTATCAAAGAGGTGATTAGGGACACCGTTTTTTTAAAAATGTTACCAATCCATTCTTTTACTTCATTTTTTCACAAAGCAATTTACAGACAATCTGAACTATCAACACTCAAGCAACAGAGATCATATAATTTTATTTACTAGTACTTTATAATTGTTTGTTACATCTGTAGTATAAATTTACCCTTGAGTTGTTTCAGAAAATGCATTTTTCATTCACCAGGCCTTTAAATCCTTAAGTAAGATAAGATTACTTTTTCTTATAAAATTTCAAAGTATTATCCTTATTAGAGATCAGTTTCTTGGACAGGAATGTCTTGACTGTAGCACAGATTGCTGAATACAAAAAATAATAATAAGGCACTATAATTTTTGTTCTTTTGATTTGAAAGTAGTTGTTTTCAGTTTCTATCATTAAGTCATCCATTAGGACAGACTTGCTTCTACCCCACTGAAAGGGATATGAGATTAGTATCTGAACATATTCACTGCATTTGCAAAATGTAAGTGGATATCTCAGCCTTCCTAAAGAAAGATTTTGCTGCTTTCAGTACTATGATTGCAATGGATGATGGCAACCTTTTGCATAGATGTAAAAATTATCTGACTGAATATTAGAGGAAAGAACACCCCCCCCCCCAAGTTACTATGATTCTTTAAATCAAGCAAAGAATATTATGAATTTCAGAATAAAATCCCAAATAATATCTATGCGGTATCATCTTCTGCAATTCTCTCCCTACTCATCTTGCTTATTAGCCTCTCATTCTCCTTATTCATGCCACATATCTTTAAACAGATTTATTTTGCCTTCCTCCCCCCCTTGAAAAACCCAACCACTGCCTATGCCTTCCTCCATAATTCCACATCTCTTTTCTATTCTGTGGAACATAACACTTAATGTTCTCCCCCCCTCACCCCTTTGCTGCATGCATCTGTACTGTTTTTGGCTGAGGTAGTGTTAATTTTCTTCACAGTGGCTAATGTGGTGCTATGTTTTGGATTTGTGTTGAACACAGAGTTGATAATATAGGTGTGTTTTTGTCATTGCCAAACAGCGCTTACGCAGAGCCAAAATGTTTTCTGCTTTCTGTACTGCCATGCTGGTGAAGTAGTTGAGGATGCATGGATTTCTGGGGTGTTTAGTCCCAGAAGGAAGAATAAAACTTAACTACTGTCCCCACAAAAACTGGTGTTGCCAATGGCACCTCTGTAAAACACTGCCAAGACAGGTGAGCCCTACTGATCAAAGGGATATTCCAGACCATATGACATCATGTTGAGTATATAAAGTGGGGGGGAATGGAGGAAGAGCATGACATTTAGAGTGAAAGCATTTGTCTTAAGAAACTGTTACATATGATGGGGCCCTGCTCTTCTGGAGAGGGCTGAAACCTGCCTGCCAATGGGAAGCAGTGAATTAATTCCTTGGTTTGCTTTGCTTGTGTTTGGTGGCATTTGTTTTTCCTATTAATTTTTCCTATTAAAGTGTCTTTATCTCAACCCATGAGTTTTCTAGCTTGTACCTTCTGATTCTCTCTCTGATCCTGCTGGTGGGGTAGTGAGTGAACGGTTGTGCGATAATGGATTGATAGTTGGGGCTAAACTATGACAGCATCAGAAACAAAACAGGCAAAATATCTCTTTCCCCTAATAAAAGGATTCTCTAAGAATACAGGAAAACTTGCTAAATTTATTCCTCTTGCTTTCATTGGGAGTCAGAGTGAATAGCATCAACTTTTAAGTTCTCAGGAATTTCCAGCTTAATGACTGGAAAGTTAGCTGACCAGTTATTGCAGTTCTTTGTATCTCTGAGGACAAATGAAACAAAGTTTCTCTGCCCTGGTGCTCAAATTTTCTTCTGCATGATTCCATGGTTTGGGGAAGTTCTATGTCTTTTATTCAGACTTCATATTCAGAGTTCTACTTTATAACTAACATCCTTTGCATGAAACATTGCATGCATTTTAGGGACCTCTTACTATAGTAGAAAAAAAAATTGTAAAAAAGTCTAATAATATTTAGCATGCTTGTCTCTCTGCAACACTCCATAAAGTAGGAAAATGCACCCTCACAACCACAGGAGCAAGGCAACAAAGCACTTCTGAAAGTTCAAGCTAAATCCCTAGACACTGCATGAAACTTTGGAGCAGGGAATCTAAATAATGTTATTTAAATTGCAGCAATGTTCCTTAACACCTCCTAAGTTAAAGAATCAGTGTTTTTAGTGGAAGGAATTTCCTGACTACAAGAAAGAAATCCTCTCAAAAATCAAAGCCAGACAATCAGTTTAGCCAGATAACTGTAATATCATCATTCTAACATTACTCGCTACCAGAGGTACAATAACTTAAAATTGAACTTACACAGAAACAAAAATAAGTCAACATGTCACTCAGCAGGAACCTTTGCTTCTATTACTGATGGGCATAGTCTGGAAATATAGATTTTAGCATGTTTCAGGAGATTCTCCCCTATGGTCCCTGCTAAGGGATTAAGATACATTCAGTAATCCATAAAAGACTCTTACATGTCTGTAGATTCCAAACAGTGGACGCAACATGGCTTTTGCTTCTTGCATTTCATACCTAATAGATATATGACCATTAATCATTTTTTTAAAACTTAAAACTGAACAAATACAGAAATTATAAATACTAGACTCAAAAAGTTCACCTTCTTTACGACTAACAGGTAAATCCTGGGGACTGGCTAGTAGATACTGTAGAGATATAGTAAAGTGTCAACAGGAATTAAGTAGGGAATTTATTTTTCCTTCTTGTAGGCACTTTTTTGATATGATATCTTTCATTGTTTTATTGATTTTCTGGTTTCAAATGTGCTTTGAGAACACATAGGGCTTTTTATCATCTCTTACTTTTGATTATGGTGTTCTGGAATTACGGTTTTATATTTGAACTTGTAGCTGTGAGTCAAAGTATAGACTTGGCTCTTACTGAAGTAAATGTGAAAAAAAAATGGTGCAGTAAATAAATGTGAAATCAGGAATTAAAAAATGGGCACTTGAAGATAAAATGAGAAAGAACTTGAGGAAGAATGTGATTGAATTAGATGATATCATAATAACTCTGGTGAATTTTGAGCCTTTCCCTTCTTTTACAAACATAAGCATATTCGTGCATACACATAAACACAGGCAAACACACTTTTATAAAGTCTGTTTATTAAAGTGTGGGTAATTCTGTTTCATTAATTTTTTTTTGCAAAACAAATTAAAAAGGAATTGTATGGACAGAGTGAAGAAAGATTGTATGCAGGTACCCCCAAATAACAGGAAGTGGAAGGATTTAGGAAAATTTATTTCCAAAAGCCAAGAACACTAATATTATGGCGCAAGCTGCACTGTGCCTGGGAAAGACGTCCTCTGTTTCTTCTCAAGGCTTTTGTCATCTGCCCAGCCCCTCCACCACGGGGGCCTTCAAACATGTCTGCTAGAACTTCTCTTCTCTCGTATCAGCCCCTCTGGAAGGTAGGAAGACAAATCATCTAAGAATATCCCTGTGAAAAATGCCTCTTTCCCAGGCTGTAAGTTTTTCTTGAATGATGTAAATCTTTGCCTCCTTGGATTAAATCTTATAGAAAGATTCGTCTATACTTACAGACATGTTCATTTAAAAGCAAAAGCCTTCTATATAATTTAGGATTAACACGTTATTGTGACAGGAACCATGCAAAGAGTAAAGGACAGTTTATGGAAAGTTCTAGTTGAAAGGACCATCTCAGACCATTTGGACTAGGATTGAGAAGTCATGCTACTGAGTATTTCCACCAAGGTACATACAAAAGGCATGTCATCATCCGTCAATAGCTCAGGTAGAGCAGAGGACTATAGAGGTGAGGCCTGCAGGAATCCTTAAGTCTCTGGTTTGATTCCAGCTTGAAGAAAATGGTTGGTTTTCATCCAGAGAGACCTGGACAAGCTTGAGAAGTGGACCCTTGAGAATCTCATGATGTTTAATAAGACTAAGTGCAAGGTGCTTCACATGAGCCAGGGCATACCCTAATATCAATACAGGGTGGTACATGAACAGATCAAGAGCAGCTCTGTCAAGCAGGACTTGGGGGCGCTGGTGGATGAGAGGCTGGACATGAGCTGGCAATGTGCATTTGTGGCGCAGAAAGCCAACTGTATCCTGGGCTGCATCGAAAGAAGTATGTCCAGCAGGCTGAAGGAGGTGATTCTGCCCCTCTGCTCCACTCTGGCAAGACCCCACCTGGAGTGCTGCATCCAGCTCTGGGGTCCTCAGCACAGGAACTACATCGACCTGTTAAAGCAATTCCAGAGGAGGGACACCAAGATGATTGCAGGGATGGAGCATCTCCTATGTGGAAAGGCTAAAAGAATTGGGGCTGTTCAGTCAGGAGAAAAAAAGGCTTAGAGTTGACCTAATTGTGGTCTTCTAGTACCTGAAGGGAGCCTATAAGAAAGATGGAGAGATACTTTTTACAAAAGCATGCAGTGACAGGACAAGGGGAAATGGCTTTAAACTAGAGAGTAGGTTTAGATTAGACATTAGGTAAAAATTCTTTGCTATGAAGCTGGCACTGGAACAGGTTGCTCAGAGAAGATGTGGGTGTCACATTCCTGGAAGTGTTCAAAGCCAGCCTGGATGGGGCTTTGAGCTCTTTCATTTTCTAGTAAAAGGTGTCCCTGCCTGCAGCATGGGAGTCTGAACAACATGATCTTTAAGGTCCCTTCCAACCCAAGCCATTTTATCATTCTGTGATTCTATGATCCACATAAGTCTCCCTTCATTTGTATAGCAATGTCAATAGGACCAAAGGTTGGAAAAATCCTTAATATAATTATTAACTCTGTACAAACTGAGGTGAGGAGTATGTTAGACAATGTTCTTAGAAAAGGAATTTTGAGAAGTATTAGTGATAACAAAGAAAAAGTAGAGCAGTAGTAAAAAAAAGCAAAACCAAAACTAATATGGCATAGATAAATATGTTTCAAACTTGAAGATGTGCATAATATGGAGCACAACCTAAAATATTGAAAAGTTGTGTATACTATTATCTGAAATAATAATATTATACTACAACACGAAATTTGTAAAAACAAGAGAGTAATACTGGTAGCTGACACAGTCTTACATGCAAATTCTGCAATCACTTGATTAAAAAAAATCAGAGGAATGTGTGGGGAATTCTACAATGGACAACTTCTGTGGGAGTAAAAATTTCTGTGTTATTAATTTTCCCTTTCCTTCAACAATACAGCATTGTTTCATAAGGCGAACCATGAGATGCTAGTTTGACTCTTATTTAACATCAGGTAAGGAGTCTATAACCATTTTGGGGTGCATCCATCAAATCTGAGAGTTGATTTTGGTCATAACTTCACTGGTTATAGGTCTATTATTCTGCAGAGACCAGTTGAATCATTGTTGATTTATACATATGTGAGTAAAACCAGATTTGTTCCCTTTATTGTGAGATGGGGAAGGGATAATTCTTCTCTAACTGCCACAGTGAGACATAGGCAGCTCAGTATCTACTCATATTATCTGAGTAAAGAAAATCATGGGAGTTAAGGAAAAGGAAAACATAACAAGTAGGATAACTTTGACAGCATTTGGTGGAATTATAATGAGAAAAAAAAAAAGTCAAAAGCCCACATATGTATGACTTGAATAATTGATAATAAACAAAGAATATGTGCTGCTGTTCTGCTGGGTGGTAACTGTCAACAAAAAAATAGATTAAGTTGTTGAAGATCACTAATAAAAATGGCATGAAGCCAAAACCTAGTAAAAAAAATAAATCAGCTTGAGCTCTTTTAGTGCTTAGTTAACAAGTCCTATTTGTAATACGTGATTCAAACAGCAGCAGTCCCCTTAAATAATTTTCATAGAAAGAGAAATTGTGTAATACAGGTTAGTAACTTCTTTAGCAAACACCATCAAGATTCAGTGTCCTGAAATCTTCCTTTTTGAGTTACTGATAAATCAAGTAATAGAACAGCTGATAACTTCTCATGTCTTGTTAGACCTCCCTAGTTCAACATTTTGATTTTCCAGGCTCCATTGCTCTGTCACTTGTCTCGATGGACAGAAAGCCATCAATGAACTTTCTTCCACTTTTTTAACTTGCTTGTGCTGGATACTAAGTCATGCTAACTGCTAATACTCTATCCACACACCCTCTCCTACTGATCTTGCCTCAGTAGCTACTCCAGCCAGACACTTCCTAGTACCGCTTGCTTTAATAGCACTCTACCTGGATGCTCAAGCCAGTTGCTCCTGTCTTAAGTGGTGTCTGTACTTTCTCACATATTCATATCTGACAACATTGCTCAGAAACAAGGTCCTTACTGACTGACAGAAACCTGTAAAGAAGACTCCTTCACTAATAGGATCATAGAACCATAGAATAATTTGGATTGGAAGGGACCTTTAAAGACCATATAGTTTAACCCATTGCTATAGGCAGGGACATCTTTCACTAGAACAGGTGGTTCAGAGCTCTGTCCAGGGACGGGGCACCCACAGTTGGCACATACCTGTCAGTTCTGTGTCCACTGATAGATGACATAAGTTCTTTACCCACTGATGTATTCCTTCCGTTGTAGAAGGCCACTACACTGCCAGGGACCTTCTTTTATCACTTTAAAAAATGGACACTGTGTTTCTTTTTTAACAGCCACTGAGGAATTTGACCAGCTGCCTCAGCTGTCAAAGTAAAATAGAAAAAAAAAATTGATAGCTACCTCAACCAGTTTACTTGGGATCCTGGAGTGCACTTCATTGGATCCTATGGACTTACTTGTATTCAGATTCCTCTGGTGCTCTAAAAGCTGTTCCCCTATGACGGTGTCATGCATCAACACCAAACAATATTTAAATACCACACAACCATTCATTTGTTCCCCGCTGCTCCATGCTGGGTATAAGACTCAGAAAAAAAACCAGCCTCATGAGTTGATTTAAGAACTGTTTAAAAACTGAAACAAAATAAAATTTAATGATATTAAATTTATTAATTTTAAAATAACAAAAACTACAGCTATATCAATAATAATAATGAAACAGGAGGAGAGAGAGGAATAAAACCCAAGAGAAACAAGTGACGCATAATACAGTTGCTCGGTACCCACCGACTGTGCCCATACTGTCCCTGATCAGCAACTGGCAGCTCCCAGCCAACTCCCACTGTTTATGAACATAACATTTTATGGTGTGGAATATGTCTTTAGCCAGTTGGGTCAGCTATCCTGGCTATGCTACTTTCTGGCTTCTTGTACACCTGATCACTAGCAGAGCATGAGAAAATCCTTGACTTAGGGTAAGCACTGCTTAGAAACAAATAAAATATCAGTGCATTATTGCCATTATTCTCTGTGGTTGACTGCCAGATGTGGGTGCCAGATGTCGGTGCGTTCATGGGGCTTTGTGCCAGGGAGAAAATAATTCAGGACCTCTGAGGCAGAACAATATGATTTTCGAAGCCATTTATTGTTTATCATGCAGTTACTTTCATTCACTTCATTCTCCACACTTGCAAATACACTCTTTGTAATTGGCTATGTACAGCGGTGAACATTTCTACTTGTATTTCATTGGTGCCTTACAGTTTAGGCAACCTGACCTTCACTACTTCCAAAAATGTACTTTTATCTGAACTAGCTTCTACCTTCTACACTGCTTGAGCTTGCAGATGCTTTCTGGTTATTGCGCTTTTCTCATCCTTTTACCCTTACGGTCCTACAAAGACCTAGTTTAGGGATTCACATGTCCCTTTTCCTCCAAATATATTCCTACAATTCTCATAGTAAATCCATAAACAGCATTGTACCAGCTACCAAGTAAAAAATTAACTCTATCCCAGTAAAAACCAAGACAGATGGGAAGGACTTCATTGCCCACTCCCTTCTTTGTTTTTCAGGGGCTGGAGAGGTGTGGTGTATTCTGTTTATCTATTTCTATGTTTATATGTTTTAATATATGGTTCTGTAAGCCCTAGCTTTGGACTTTTCTAGAACTGTATCCCCTCCCCAGTGTAACCCTCCCCTCACTCCTGCCAGTCTCCTCACATATGGACCCAAACCCTTCCCTGCTCTGACCTAAGAGCAGGACCCTGCCCCAAACCACTCCCATCCCTCCCTAAACCACTCCCACCTCCCCTTCCCATTGCCCTTTCCCTAGCCCCCTGCCAGAAACCCGAACCCCTTTATAAACCTGTGCCAACAGGAAGTTGGTGAGACTCTCTGTCTTGGGTTCCCTTGGGGTTGATTTCCTCTGAAGCCTACTTGGCAGCAGAGGGTCAATAAACCAAATATATCCAAGGCGAGAGTTTCCTTGTAACCTTTTTACCCTTTGTTGATGTATTCCTGGCCTGGCTGAGCTAGCAGAAGCGGAATTGGACTAAGAACTAAACCTAGGAATTACATCAGTGTGGGAAAAGCCATTGCCAGTGAAAACTGAGGCAAAAAAATTGTTGAAAACCTCAGCCATCTCCATGCTGTTTGTCACCAACTGTCCTCTCTTATTTGGAACAAGTTGCCCAGAGAAGTTGTGGATGCCACTTCTCTGGAAGTGTTCAAGGCCAAGTTGGATGGGACTCTGAGCAATCTGGTTTAGTGAAAGGTGTTCCTGCCCGTGGCACAAATGTTGGAACTAACTCATCTTTAAGGTCCTCTCCAACCCTAGTCATGCTATTATTCTATGATTCTATGATCTGTGCTCCATATCCTTTTAAAATTCCTCCAAGGAATATATAGTCTCTTTGATGGTTCTAAGTTGTCTCATGGCAGTACTATTTGACCCTATGTAGAACAGTAGGAGGAGCAAATGCTAACCTGTAGGATTCATGACACTTGACAGGCTCTCAATGATGCAACCTCCTAGTAGGTTGCAGACTTAGTCTGTGACTTCCTAGTCTGTAACTTTATGACTAACTCCTTCCCAGTCTATGACTTTGTAGTCTGACTCTTGTAGTCTCTGCATTACTGCTTTAAAAAACATTAATTTGCACAGAGTTTTATACATTATTGTAGCTATGTTTTAAAGACAAAAATCTTCCACAAATAAACTGTAAAGTATTCTGTAACACATGTATCAGATGTATGCTACAATGCTTTTGATTCAGATCCTTCTCACTCTGACAATGTCAGCAAAGTCCGTTTCAATTTTAGATTCTCTTCTGTCTGGAACAATCCCTAAAAGCTTGCTCATCTGTTTCAGTGTCAACCACAAGGTCTGCAGAGAAATTTCCTTAATTAATGTACAGAAAACTCTATTACATTTAAACCAGGTTATAAGTAGCTGAATACTAAGCAGAGATAAGAGTTGTTTGTACTAAAAACAGCTGGGATGAAATCAAACAGGAGAAAATAAATATCAGGGCAGAAGACTCTGTCAGATCTACTAGGTTGAGAAAAATTACTACATACTTTACAGAAAATTTTCACCATGTTTTAATCCAGTCTTATGTTGAAAACTACAAAATATTTAGATTCTAATCCTCAAAGGCATTCAACAGATATAAAGTTCATTGAAATTCAAAATGTGCAACACTGAAACTTCTGGATATTAGTTCAGATGCCCTTGCAGTATTTTTCAACTTTTATCTTCTGGTGGTCAGATTCTGCTTCTGTTATTTTATAGGACACATTAAAAGCAATACGTAGCACAAAAGTTTTCAAAAAGAGGTGATGTTATTTTAATAACTTTCATTATGTATTATAAAGTGTATTATCACTTTACTTTTATGGGATGCTTTTTTCCTAGAATTTAATAAACATTTCAGGTAATAGAAAGGAGGAAAAAGGATACATGAGATGGATTCAGATCACCACTGAATCCTTATTTCACTGGAATTGTTATGAATGTTTTAACTTTTTGCAAGCTTGAAATTCATTAAAAGATTTGTCATCTGAAAAGTTTGAAGTAAGCTTTTCAGTGGAATCTTCTGAATCACTGTAATACTTAACAGACATTGTTCTCCAAGTAGAATTACAGTAAATGCTATTTCTTTTTTAATGTATGTATCACAATTCACATTCAAGTACCATTTTGTAGCTTAGTAAATTGGTAAGTTAAAAAGTGATATGTCATAAATAGAAAATTATTCATTCTGAAAATACTGAAATGTTGTTTGAGATGAGGAAGTTAATAATGAAAAGTAAAAACTATGCTTTAACAACCTTTCTTGAAAAGGCAAATGTGCAAAATCCCATGTATTTTCATATGTTATCATATTTTTTCTATGTTTTCTAAATTCTTTCAAGTTTTAAAATTTCATTTTACCATTACATGGATAAACTAAATCTGTCAAAATTATTTTTAAAGTTAGTAGTGCTAAATGTTGTCTGAAAGTTTTGAAATATGCAAATATCTCTTCAATTCTTTGTTGCTGCAGTGATAAAACTTGCTTTGGGTACCCAGTGGTCTGAACACAAATAAAATTACAATAACATCGGTTCCAAGCTACTAGGTAGTTCCTTCTTAGTAACTGATATAAAAGAAATACTCTCCACAGGTCTATTTTCAGATATACTGCTGATAATAGAGAGTGATTTCAACCTATGGAGAAAATGACTGACAGATGGCATTGTTTCTTTCTTTTATAAACACAGTTGGAATGGAGTTGAAGTCTAAAAGACCTTTTGTAAGTAACAGAATAAGGAGTGTGAAAGGGAGCCTGTACTACTTCTAACAACTCTGAAGACATTTAACACATGGTCCACGTGTTTTGTATATTGCAACTTTCCAGAGAAGATAAAAAAGGCTACCAACACAAATGAACTACACTGTAAAACAAAAAAGCAATGCATTGTGAAATATAAGAAAAGTCATTTTGTGGTGCAAGGCAGTCTTTCATTAGATCAAGAAATTCAGACCACTAAATTAATGCAAGATTTTGGTTTTTTTAGGAAAGAGGGAAAATAGAATCAGTATGTTTTAAAATTAGATTAAGTTTTAAGATTTAAGTTTTAATTAGATTACGTTTTCTCACTGAGCAAAGCCAGTGAAGCCATGGACTGCCTATCAGCACTTGAGCAGAAAGCCTTAAGTCATCTGTACTGCCTTTGATATGCCTGTAGAAGAGAGTGTCCTTGGACTTTAATGTAAATTTTCAGACTAAGAGGACTGCTCTTCAGCAGATTGCTCTGATGGTGTTGTTGAACTTTAAAATCTTTAGCATGATGCCATTAAGTATTCTGCAAATGCTTTCCACCCCTGATGTGCTCTTATAAGCTGCCAAGATTTAGCAATTGACCTGTGATGGATGAAGTGAGAAAAGCAAAAGTAGTCTCTAAGTACTAGTGTCCAAACTCTTGCTATGAGTCTGACTGGCTTCAACAAGCCGTATTGAAGTTTTAGGTCTGACCCAAAAAAAAGAGGTAGAGTTTGTCTCTATCACAAACTCAGCAAAGTCCTTCATATTTAAAATGTGAAACCTGGCCTAAAAATCAAGTTACTACAAGAAACTTCCACTCAAAAGGGTGGTGGTTTTTTTGTTGTTGTTGTTGGTTTTTTTTTCTTTTCTTTCTTATCCCTCTGCTTTCTCTTCCTCTTCTCCTTCACAGTGTGAGTAATTTCAGGGAATTTTAGTAATAGGATTTAGGTTTGTGATGTGTGCTTCTTGAAGTAATATCAAGGGTATAGAATCGTCTCCACTTTTACTTTACCTGGTCACAGATAATAAAATAATCCTGCTTATTCAGGTACTGAAGGAACATAAATATTTCAAGTGTTTAGCTGGTTTTAGCTGTTAACTTGAATTGGTGTGTTCTCACTGGACAAGATCACAATAAACTAGTTTCCAGCTGAAATCCTTTACATTTGACACATATGTTGGGGCATGTGTTTGTTCATATTTTTAGCAGCTATTGTAGTCTCGCTAACTACTGGTTTTACTCCTTCAATGTGGAAAAGAAATTATACATGTTATTCACAACAATCCTTAAGCACTGCTTCTCTTAAATATAAGTTTGATTTCTGGCTTAGCTACCAAGAGACATTTGTTGGTTATCATATTTATTTCAGTAAATACAGACAAGAGCTTAGTTCATGAAAGATACTTAGATATAAATCTCCCACTGATTTCCTGGAAATATGATTGTATTTCTATAAAGAACTGTACTGAACCATGTACTTTAAACATCTAAACATCTACATGTTTAGATAAATTACCTATTCAGTGCATTTATTTCCATACTTGTATAGTTACAGTGAATTCCTAGGGACAGTATGTCCCATGAAATTTGGGGTAGTTTTGTTATTTTAAAAAATTATCTGACCTGAGATTTACCTGAAGATAGTTCTCAAGTATGGCAGATAACTTCATAAGTATTTTATAGTATTATCTCCTAGTTTACCTGTCAAAGGAGGATAAGGAAATAGGTTTTGCTTAGAGGAATTGAAAAACAATTACGCAGTTTCAAAGTAATACTCCTTCCAACTCTTAATTTATGGCATGGTAACAGCTAGCCTTTAGGGAAGCTATACTGTGTTTCTCCTGACTGAAGAATATAACATCAGGAAGAACTCTTTGAGAGACACTGTTGGCTGCATGATGTCATAACTCTGATTGAAATTTCCACACTATTTGATACGGAGTGCAAGGCAATAGCACACAGGCCCTGTACAAATTCCATTTACTTCCATGACTTCAGTGTCTCTGAGAGATCCACCAGCAAATTGTGATAAAGTCAGACTGTATGTAGATTCCATTCATTATGGCATTTAGTCCACAGTAACGAAGATTGGCTTTGATCTGTTTCTTCTGAATTATTCAAACATAACCTCTCTTTGATATTACAGAAGTAAGGTAGGTTTCACCAGAGCATTAAGCTGAGCTTGAGCTTGCACTAAGGGCAGTTGTAGCTTTCCTGTTATATTGCACATTTCAACAACACTTGTGAAATGCCTCCAGGATTTCTAGTCTATTCTAATCTAGTCTGTTCCTCTGTCCCCAAAGAAGGATCAACTATAATTAATAGCTAATGTTTTTACTTATAAATAAGGCCTGGAATTAGACAGCATTTTCTTCGTACTTGTCAAAGAGTATAATACATGAAATCCAACCTGAACTCAGTCTTATTAATGAAACCATGACAAATACAATCACATCGTGTGATAAAAAATTTTCCTTTTAATTCTATATTTTTTATTTTCATTCTAATATATTGAAAACAATATTTCATTCTATTTTTATTANTTTCCTTTTTAACCCAATATTAATGGTTATATATATATGGACATCTTGAAAATGAACACACAAAGGAGATCCATTTTTTCATTGGTTTAAATTTATATTTTGTATCTTGTTTCCATTGATTTCAGTATACTTGGTTTTGCCTGAAACTAAATTCTCAATTCAGATTCAGAGTGTGCTTTTTTCCCATGTAAGACCATGTTTTGTGATAGAAAATCAAAGAGATTGTGACTGCATGTGATAAAGCCTGTTATTTCATTTAAAAAAAAAAAAAGGTATCTTCAAAATTAAAGCTACAGCATCAAAAAAGTTTTATGACTTTTGATTCTTAAGCTAAACCCTTTTTCACACTGATAATTCCACTGCATACTTAAAAGAGATTCAGACTTGTATATTAATGGAGAAAAAGAAAAAAGATTTGTTAAGAAGGGTAAAGAGTTTTTTAAAAAAACCAATTACTTTCTAACCATCTCTAGTGTCATTTTTATCAGCAGGATCTGCTATTGCTTTTTACTAAAAGAATGAAATAAAACAATCTTGTAATGACAAACATATAAAATGTCCTTTAATCACATATCTAAATAATAAATCTAGCTACAACTCCAGCGATAAAAATGAATCTTTTGCTTGTTGTAAGCACACCATTAATGTAATACTCTGATTTGTTCCCCAAATATGCCTCTTAATGGTAATATCAGAATTAAAATAAAATTGCAAAAAAGTTACAGCTGAGACGTTCACAATCCATATCTAATAGTTTGTCATGGGAATAATTACCCGTAATGGGTATCCAAGGGATATAATTGTCTGCTGCTGTGAATTAGGAGTGCCACAGGTGGTGTTAATCACTTGGAATGTATCAGAGTAGAACAGCAGCCAGAGACAGAGCCTGCTTAAGCTTGATTTGTGGAACCATTGTTTCTGGATGCTTCAGACATAAATTGAGCATGCGGTAGTAATAATGCACACTCAAGTAGTTATACTGAAACAAAGGGATATAAATATAAATGAAAAGCAAGGGGAAATTTTGTTCCTTAGCAAAGGTTACAGAAATGGTCATGAGCAAAGTTGTTTTGTGTTGTGACACTTGCATTTTTTGATGGGGAACAGAAAGTGAAAAGAAGGTCAATAGCTGGTTTTATTTCTCGAGCCTGCCTGGAACATAATTAGCGAAAGAGCTTTCATCAGTCAGGTACTCCAGAATTTTCCCTCATACAGAATCACAGAAACATTAACATTGGAAAAGACCTCTGTGATCATCAAGTTCTGTAGTATATGAGTTATATAGATATATCCAAGTGTAGTGCTCTCTTGAATGAGGAATGTAAAATTTTCTTCAAATATAATATTGATTTATTACAACCTTATGAACTGAATTTAAGAACACATTATCAATAGCTTCTCAGAAATGTCATGAACACCATAGAAATTGAACTGACTTGAATTTATGTAAAATATGTAAACATACAGTAACTAAATAAATGTGATATTACATGGATTTCCTCAGAGCAAAATCAAGGCCTTGACTAGATATTCGTAGATAAATTAGAGACAGAGGAAATGAGTCTGTGAATGTTACCATATGTTTTTGAGGATAGTGAAAAAATCCAAAATTTAATTTCTCAAATCTTTTAAAGGAATTACTCTGTATATCCCCTACAAACTCAAATAACAAAATTGATTGTCCTAAGATACAAGGGACTAGAAGGCTGGTCACAAATCACCATGGAACACTCTTTCTAAAAGTGAAACCAGCCTAAGAAACATCTTTATTTCCAAGGTCTTTAGAAGCCCTTTTGCATTTTAGAGCACAGTTTTACATGTCTGTTATAGAGAGAAAACCAAGTTACAGTTCTGACTTATGCAATTTAAAAGATCATACCTAGCAAATATCAAGTCCCAGCTACTCAATGTTGTAAAGACAAAGGTACAGAGTGAAGTTAGACTTCAAGTTTGATGTTTCAAGTTAGTCAAGATTTTGTTAGGGGGCTTTTGTTGTTGGCGGGGGTGGGGTTTTAAGTCATTTAGTTTACTAAATTGTACACTTTCAAACTGTTACTTATTGAATTAACACACGTCATTAAACAAAGTTTCATATCCCAGCAATTTCTTCTTTCTCAGAAAGCAAACCTATGTAGACTAATTACAGCTTGATAGCAATCCATGAAAATGACAAATATTATTAATCTAGTTTTGTAGATAGGCTGTCATCACACACACTAGATCAGGAGAAACCATCTGAATATCATCAAGAAAAAAGAAACAGGTACTTCAGCTTTTGCAGTTCCATGTTTTAACTTTTAGATTGTACTTGTCCTTCAATATATTTTTCACAAATTTTCAGCTTTCCAGACACAAAGAAAAGGACAAACAAAAAAGTGAAAATGAATCATCATTGCAAATAATCCACTAGGAATATCACCATATGCATTTTTATCAGGAGCAAAACTGTTTCTTACAACTACATCTCAGCAAGACAGTAACAACACACACTATCATATAAATATGTGTAATGGAAAGATGTTTTTACCCTCTCTGTGTGATTTTTTATTTTTCACATCTTAAAAGTATTTGCAGGAGAGGTATTTATTCTGTCTTTTATTTCAAATATTTCTGTTAAATTACAAGAATTGCTACTCTAAGGCTCTCAAAACTGAAGGACTTTACAAGCAGCACCAGTTGCAGCACCATTAGAACCTAAGCTAATAATCAAGAATTAGCACACCGTTACACATACATTAAAATCATTTTCATTTGTAAATGTAAGAAAAGTTGGCAAAATACCTTCTGCCAAAATCCGGTGTGCACTTTGAATAATGCTGCAGATTAACACACCACTCTTAGTCAGAAAACTTGTCAGTTTACCTTACACCGCGGTCAAAACCTTCATATTCTGGAGGAGGCGTTGTGGTAGGTTGACCCTGGCTGGACTCTAATTTGTTTTGTAATAAATTAAATTAACTTTTCTCAGGCCAAGTCTGTTTTGCCCAGGATGGTAACTGGTGAGTGACTTCTCCCTGTGCTTATCTCAACCCATCAGCCTTTCATTATAGTTTTTTCTACCATGTCTAGTTGAAGAGAGGAGTGATAGAGTGGCTTTCTTGGCCACCAGATGTCCTGCCAGGGTCAACCCACCATGGTCTCTGAGTTTAATTCTGTCACATGAATTATATACGCATTTGGTTGCATGTATGAATAGCAGCAATAGTGTAATTTCCAGTAGATCTTTACTAGGATTAAGGATTTTGCCTGTGAATATGGACTTAATTTTCTCTCTGTGCTACTTATTTCAACCATAGGTACTTCCAAAGTGGCCGTCATCTTGCTTTCTAAATATGTGGAAAAGTTCCAAAATACAGTACAGAATTTTTTTCTCTAGAATTGCCTAGATATTTTTTCTTGTAATAATATTTACAATACAAGTTTCTATAATTTTTTGTGTCTTGTGTAGACAATAGAACAAAAGTAACAGAAAAGTCTTGACAGGAAAAGATTGATGGTTTTATGGATCTTGTCAGCAGCAAGCTGTGATCACCATGTGATTCTTCAAATCAAGACAGGAAATGTTCTAAAATGTGCCATAGCTGAAAAAGAAGTGCTCAATAGATAAGTTTTTGTGCGCAGCTTTGTTCAGCCTGTGCTAAGCAGCAAGCCAGTCTAGATGGTCATAAGGATACTTTCTCTTCATTAATCTGTCAGTCTGTCAATGTGACCTTTTAACATCACAGGAAAACAATTGCCTGATGGATCTAGAATGACATGAAGTTAAAGGTATTAGGAGACCAGAAAATGCAACAGAAAATATGTATATGATATGATTATGTCAGAAATTACAATCATTTTTACATGAAATATATATATGTAGGAAACAGATAAAATTTTTTCTCCTTCAGATTTGAACATCACACACAATAACCAAAGTATCAGAATGTAACATTTTCATCCAGTCAGCTTTATAGATTGGAGCTATGTACTTGAAACTTATAGCACAGATAAATTTCTGGCTGCTGTATTTTGATACTTTGTGCCACCCTTATAAGTCTCAATAGATTCCCTAGATATTTAGGTGTCTTTTACCTTGGATTTATCTTGTCTTATCCTTTTGGATCCGTGCTAGTTATGGAGAGTCATTCATCATCTACTTTTGTTTGACCTGTGTCCAGTACTGTGCTTCATCTATTTAGTTAGTATTGTTGATCCCGAACATATGGTTGCTGAGTGCTAGTTAAATATGTCTCATTAACAAATCAATAAAAAGCTTCCTGATTTCACTTGATCTAAAAACAAGAATGTTAAGTCCTACTTTTGCCTACTGTTTATAGTTATATATTAATTCTTACTGAAGATATGTTTTGTAGTTAGTTGTTAAAAGGTAGACATAATATTTTGCCGATATACAGAAGCCCACCCTACATTTGATTTAGTCTCTAGTCAGAACACTTTTTGACTGGTGGCATTAACTCAGCATGTCTCTAATGGTCTAGTTTCGAGGTATACCACTTGCAGTGTGATGTCCCTTATTTTGATTACTTAGGTTCTGCCTATACTGAGCTCAAAGAATTTAGAACTGATTATCAAAAAGTGGAGTTACCTAGTAGCATCTACACTTCTCCTAAGCAAAGCATTGCAGGAAGGCAAAATTAATATACTTATCAGAAGGATAATTCCTATCGGAATTTGGGAATTTAGTGCTGGGAGGTTTAGTACGTTACCTGATATCAAAGAGAGAATTGAAGAATGTTGCATTTAAGATTGTGTTTTGTCCACAAAACAGCATAGAAATTAACAAGGCCATGTCTGTAATTACACTAACTCAACATGACACATCTATGTGGTAGGAATAAATTACGCTTGGCATCACATCTTCAGAAGATTAAAATACTGTTGCTCCTTGTTTCCTTCAATAAAAATACCATTTCCCATAGGTTGAAGATTTGGCCTAGTTTCTTTAAGATTAGTTTTCCATTTAGTAAATTTGAAATCAGAAAGCACTGGTGCTTTATAGGTGTGCATCATTTAAGGCATAGGATAGTACCGTGTTTGTTTTGAAATGCTTAATAATTTTATAATTTAAGAGCAATTCATATTTTATAAATTGGTCCTATTACTATGAATAGGCATCTATATTAAAGAAACTTGAATCATCTTCTGAATTTAAGTAAAGAAACAGTTTGAGGAAGATTTCCATTTAGCACACAGTGCCCTTCGCCTTTAGAGAAATTTACATTGCATTTGGCATGATAACATAACTGATGAAAAAAATCTTATGCTTTATACTACACCAATATATCTTTCTGCTGCTATTAGAGCTTAGAAGTGCCAACAGAAATGTAGCACATTTACATAGATTAGTGTAGATTAGAAAGAAGAAAGGCAAGAAGGATAGGCAGGTTTTAAAGATTGGATTTGAACAAATCAAGATCTAAGAGTTATGTTTTTTGTGCATCCTATGCTGTTAGGAGCCACTCACACATCCACATCTAAGGTCCTTCAGTATTTACATTTGAGTGAATGCAAAAAAGAATTGGGCATTTACAATGAGATGAATTTAACCATATTTATGTAAAAGCCTGTTGCTTAATCAGTGTTAGTTCTCTAGGTTTCCTCTTTACTTAGTGGGGAAAAAAAAGCCTGAAACTTCAAAAATAGGTTTTTTTAATTGCATTGTCTATTATGTTATCTGATAAACAACATAAACAATACTTCTCTTCTAACTGATTACAGACAGAGGTGTGAGCACATTACAACACCAGAATGTCTAAAATTACATACATTCAATGTTTAACTGTGAAAGTAAAAGCTGCTCAGTAGGACAGATTGCTGCTACTTATATATTTACTCCTGAAATCAGAAAGTGTCAGATTTCAGGGGGAGTGAAGAAGAACACAGGCAAAAAAAAATCCCCAGAAAACTAAGGATCAACTTTGTATTTTAAGATTAAATATTTCTTGGTTTCTTCTGTGCAGTAGCTTCTCAATAATATGAGTTTATACATTTTTCTTTGCCTCTTTAGTATCCACTGAGCAGCCATAAAATGCTATCCCATCTCATCAGAAGCATCTTTCATTGTCAGTAACATTTCTTTTAGTTTAGAGGTAATAGATAATCAAACCCATTGTCCCTGAAGGATCTACATTTACTTCAAATATTTTCTTTCTCTGCTGATGGCATGACATGTGTATACTCATATAGCTCATTTTTCCAATAGATGCCTACTGCCCTTAGCACTTTTACCACATTTTTATTACATAGGTAGAAGAAAGACATAATGTGAATTGTGTTTAAACTGCAACGGTTGAATGAACTCTCTGTCTTCTGGGAAAAAAAAAAAAAAAGATATTATTTTAATGGGGGGTTACAGGACAATGGTTCTCACTTGTTGCCTAAAATAATATTTCACTGTCTTTTTCTTGCAGATATTGCAGCATGCAGAATGTGAATATTAAAATGAATCTACCCATCTATTACTCCTATTGTGCTGAGGAAAGCTTTTTTATTTGCACAGCCCTAGCTGTGCAAATAGGATGTCACACTCTTTGCAGAAGCTGAACATTGAAAATATATCTGAGTTAATTCTTATCATGAAACTTGTTTCTGTTGCTGTTTTTAGTAGCTCTCTAAACATTCTTCTATTTATTTATTTCTGCTACCTTCCTGTCAAGTGATAGCTTGGAGGTACTCTGTGGGAAATTAAGATTTCCTGTGCATCTCCCAGAAGGACAGTTTTACTATGGCCATCTCAATGAACACAAAATTTTTGAAATAGAGGTGAATTTTTAAGAGATTAGGTGTAGCAGTGCAAGTTCTGAGTTCATTTCTATAATGTATAGTTCTGTTACCTTCATATTAGACAGTTCTGTTCCCCCCTGTTCCCTACACAGTTGGTTTGTTCTGAAGTTTGTATCCTCCCCTCAAATGTATCCCTTATCCTTACCCCTCCCCCCTTACCCCATATATGTAACCCAATCCATCCCACTCTCCAGAACATTCCCTGTGACTCAGTTGGCTATTGGCTTGAGTAGTAGGCCTCTGGTTTCTAGGGGTGTAACCCCTTCCCTAACCACTCCTACCCTTCTCTCCCATTGGTTATTCCCTCACTCCTCCCATGGTTTCAACCCCCCTTGATAAGCTGATGCACAGGAAGTGCTCTTCACTCTTTCTGGTTGCCTCTCTTGGGATTAGAAGGCTCTGTAGTCACAGAGTGCCAATAAACCTGAATTGCTTCAACCATAAAGAGTCACCTGTGTACCTTTGCTCTCCATAGCTGCACGTTAGGTGGTGGCTGGGTTGGGTGGGTCTGAATCAAACATGCCTGCCCTGAGGCAACACCTGGCCAGACTCTTTAAGAAAGAGGAGTTTTTGCTGGGTGCCGCCCCACTCTCTACCGCGGTGCCCCCAGTCACTGCTGTTTGGGCTAGCAGGGGCAAAAACAGGATTAGCACTGACCCAGGGACCACGGCAATTAGGTGGATTTTTTAAAGTGAATTCTTGAAAGTATTGCACATACCTACCTAGTTCTAAGAGTGATATTTGATAGTGTGAGGTCCCAAGTTGTTTTCTCTTTGATCCTGCTAATGAGGGGAGGAGTTTGAGAAGGCACGGTTGGATCTTATGAGTCAACAACTGATTCCAAACTGATGTTAAAAATGGGGGGGTTGAAATTTGTGACCATTCAGCCCACTTTGAGAATTGAGTGCTGCTAGGAAAAGACGTAGAATTCACCTGACGCGCTGGCACAAAAACATTTTTTGCCAATAGGCTGGCCAACCCGGTGAGAGGAAATTTGCGTTAGGAAAAATGGGGGAAGAAGACGGCTTTTAAGTAACAGTGATATATTTCTTTCAGATTTTTGAGAATTCTGCTGGATCTACACAATTAGCTGATTTTCAAAATCATTATAGTTATTTTTAAGCAGTCAGAGAGAACAGCTGAAATTCAGGGGGAAAAAAGTTATGTTTGTTTCAAATGGAAGAGGACATGAGAAAGGAGGGGGGAGGAAAAGGTCAATTTTCATGGTTTCAGTTTCCAGACTAATAGTCTAATGATTATTATCATTATTATTATAATTCAAGGGTCAAGAAATAGATAATATAAACTTTAGAGGACCGAACTGTGGCCAACATTCAAATTAATTTTTTGATTTTTAATAGAGTAAGAATTACTCATTTTTACAAATATAAGATAAAGAATAACTGCTATTAAGAAAAATTCTTCAATATACAATACTTCAATATACAGTATACAATTCTTCAATAATACAAAACTATTCACTTAGTCAGCACTGGTAAGTCTGTGAGTGGAATATGGCTTTCTGTTTTCGGCTTTATATTTCATTACCATAGTGCATCAACTGTGGAACCCCAGGAAACACTCAGAATTACCAAGGACTGAAAAAATGGGGGTTTTTTACCCTTGAGAAGAAAAGATTGCTCCCAGTCTTCTAAATATAGGAAAATAATGGAAAGATAAAATTAGCGACCTTTATGCTTATCTAGAAAAACATTACTAATTTTCACCAAAACATCAAATATTAGATAAAAGTTATGGGTAAAGTATTTCCCTAAAATTTTTCCAAGGAGATTACTTGTAAGTGGGACAGCAAATAATGCTGCAGATGACAATTTCATTCAAAGAGGCTCTGTTAGCACTAGAGTTCCTGAGATAAGGCAGCAACAGGCTTTTTCAGCCCTATTTTCCATAGTTTTATAAAAAAACTCTAGGCAAGTCCAAACTCCATCACACATTATTCAAAACCAAGTTGTATATGCTACTACATTATTATTACATGAGGCAATTCAAGAGAAACATTTTCTGTTCTGTAAGCAAGTATTCTATGCTCTATCTGCTCCCTGGTGCAGAGGGACAATAAAACAGCAAGTGTTTGCTGTCATATCTTCAGAATAATATTTGTAATTAGTGCTTTAAAATGAAAAATTGAGAAGCTGCTGTAGTATTAATTCCTTTATTTACAATCCATTCCTTTTTCCGCTTGCTTGAAGCATGGTTAATTTGATAGACATCTTTTAATTTGTAATTAGCCTTCAGGAAGGACTGTTTTCTGATGCTTTAAGCGGTGCACTATTTATTAATTGGTGTTTTCTCATTTCATCCAGTGTTTATGAACTATGGACCAGATTCAGTTCCCACGGAGATGTAATTGTAAATGAGTTCAGCATTCAGCTCATTTGGCTTTCTTATATTTCGGAACACATAAAACAAGATAAATTATAACTGGATAAGTTTAGTTTATATCCTATCTGCTCAGCCTGGCTTGCAGATAATTCTTATAGAAAGGAAACATCTACAGGAGTTATTTTTGCTCTGCTAATGTAGAAAGTAGTGGCAGTCACATATAGCTGTTGGCAGCAGAGAAAACAGGACTACAACCAGATTCACTGAAGCTCTTCTTCTGAGACTTCCTTGTCTTTGCTCATGAGTATGTAAAACTAAACGAAATGAATTTTATTTCAGTTAACTCATAGTTGATACTGCCTTAGGCTGAAAACATGCCATGAAAATAGTACATTTCTTGTAGAGCTTATGTACTTCTTTGTGTACATTAGCATATTGGTATTAATTCCATTGGTTTAAATATCATCTGGTTTGGAGATAATAAGTGGTTAAAATAACTGGTTTGGAGATAATTCAGCTATTCAGTTCTCCATAAAAAATTTACTGTTCAGACAATAAAAACAGTTAAATTAATACCTCAGTAATTTGATATTTCCCTTAAGATTCTTGGGCATGAGTTGCCTAGGTCTGTCAATTTGTCTGTCTATGCCTAGTTAATTTTAGTAGATGCTGTTTCATATGTTCAGTACTAGAGATGGTAAAATTTTTATTTCATCTAAGGGGGGTAAATTTTTTTTTTTAATTACAATTTTGTGTTTCAAATCAGAGAGTTATAACAGAAAAAAGGAAATTTTCATTTAAGTTTTTATCTTAGTAAACATTCCACACAGAAAAATTATAGACCAATAGTCATAGCAGAAGATATTTTATTTCTAGAAAAACTGTAAGAATAGTTTCAGTGTTGGGTTTTTTGTTTTCATCATTGCTTTTTTTAATTGTTATTTGGTGCTTCTAGGAGATGATATATTTTTTATTATCATATCTCATTGATATACAATAAAAGGTTGCATGAACTGGTATAAAATCTTAGAGTTATCTCAATATTCAATGTAATTGAAAACAAACCCAAAGAAAAGTCATTTCAGCTGTACTTTTTGATTTTTGAATAAAAATTCCTACTTTATAAAAAAATACAAAAATCTGTTCAATTAAAAACTTGGGGGTTTATTTGATTTTATTCTCTCCTCCCTTGTAATAATATATGACTCTAAAATGCATGAAATAGTTGCTGTTAACTGGGAGTAAACCTTAGCCTGATACAAAGTTTGGTCATCTGTATCCATCACTGAAACATATTAAAAATCAACATGTGCAGACTTCTATTTTGGCTCCTCCTGCAATACTTAATGACTCCCCAGCCTGCACAAACCTCTTGCAGGCAAGACCACAATTGCTGCTTGCCCAAGGCTCACAGAAAGGCACCATGCTCATGCTGGATGGCTGTGTCCTCCTTTCAGAGTTTAATGGCAGTTCAAGACATGTCTGGTGTTCTCGGGTAGCTGCTTCTGTTGTTGCTGGGATTCATGTCCTGTGGCACATCACTGCCAGTGTTGAGCAGTCCCACACTAAATAGTTTTTGGACACTTTCCACCTCAACTGCTGTACAAATTGCTGCCACTGTTTGCTCTGCTCCAAGCTGGCGGTGCTTTACCTCATACCAGCCGAAGAGGTGCTTGACAATTCTCAACTCTAAATTAAGAATTGGCTGAAACCAGATTTAAGCACCTTTTCAGTAGAATTAGCTCCAGAGGGTGTTAGAAACTGCTAGAACTTCTAGGAATAAACATCTTTGGGCAGGAGAGCCCAGAAATTGCTTCATGAATTTCTGCATCCCTTAGCTGTAGTGTCCTACTTTACTTAGTGAGTCCATTTCCATTTCCTATTCTTTCATCTTTATGTCTGGCTGATGCTATTAAAGAATGGGATATAAGCTATCACTAAACATTACCACAGGATATGGGCCTACTATGTGTCTGCTGTTTGACTTCCACTTGGCACTTACTTCAGCTCACGTGCATCTTGCAGCAGTTTGTGCAAATGTTTGTCTTGCTACTATCAATGAAGTTTAATCAATGCGGTTGAAAAAGCTCATTAATGCTAAAGGAATCAAAGCATCCAAAACCATTCTGGTAATTCTGATATGTACGTGAAACATACATGCACTCTGTGAGACTCCCAAGGAGCAGCTTATACAAACTGTTTACAGTATGGTGGTATGGTGGCATCTTTGTTCTTATTGAAAGAGAAGTATTTAATCAGATTCAACAATCATCAAAGTAAAGAATAATTTATTGAAATTTGAAGGTTTAGATAAAAAATACCATATGACCTGAAAGGCATAACTTTCCTTTTTCTCTTTTTTAAAATAAGGACAAAAGAAATACTATTACAAAAACTATTTCTACCAATTTTGTTACTTCACATTACAAACTTTTTTTCATTTTCTGAAGTGTAAAAATGATGATGATGAAAAAAATATTGTAGTTATGTTAAAAGGGCAAGATTGCTGAAGAACAAAAAATTAACAAAAAACTTAGTTTGTTTAAAACTCCCTAGACTTAAAATAAACATCATGCCTTTGAATTATGTTTGCATGAGCTCCAAAACACTACAGAATTTTAAATTTTCTGTTATTCCAACTCACGATAGAATGAAATAGCTGGAAGATTTCATATGTAGAGATATAAACTTAGATGACAATACTTTTTCTTCTTGTGTTTTTGTTTGTCGTTTTTTTCTTTTTTTCTTTTATTTTCCAGGGAAAATAAACCAGATTTTGTCTACAGAATCTCCTCACAATTTAAAGCTTTCTTACATAGACATACTTCGTATTTCCTGGTGTGGAAAAAAACCAAAACACACCAAAATGTGGCTTTTTGAGGAGTTAAGAAATTATTAGTGCAATGGGATAGATTTGAAGAATTTCTAGACATTATTGGTGCAAAAACACAAGCACCATGCTTTCAGGAAAATTTATTTCTTTTATTTTAAAGGAATACAGTGGTTCATGAGAAGAACCTTGCCCAAAGGGCACAGATCAAGTGGCTATATTCCAAGCCACTAATTTTCAGAATGATGAACATTGACATTTTCAGTGAAACCAGCTGGTCACAATTTACCTAAAAGAATCTTTATTCCTTAATATTTTTTTAGGCTCATCTCCCTCAGTTTCATATTTGTAAATGAGGATATTGAATTTCAAATGTATCTCTTCAGAGTTGTGGGGAAGGAGGCACAGCTCTGCAGAGATTAGCAATTTTTTAAAATAAAAACTTCACAAACTTTTATTTTTAAATAATCACATTAACCTAGAATTTATATTTTTTGTAAAATTAGAATGCTTTTTTTTTGAGTATCCTGTATTCTAAATACTGAGTTTCCTTAAAGCAAACAAACGAAAACCCAGGAAAAAAGCAAAACGATTTAGCAAAAAGCATTTAGAAACATCCTCCTGTGCATCCCTAGTCAAGAAATATGCTTCAAAATGGTTTGAAACAGTTTAAATCCTTTAGACCTGAGGCATCTATGTTTGGATTTTGTTTTACTCTGACTGGGGTTTGTGAATTTGAATGAGAGTGCACTCAATAATTCAATCTGAGTAAGGGTTTCTAAAGCATTCTGGAAATATATGTGATGTAGGAAATCAATGGAACTTCATTAATTTACACCAGATGAATATATAGCCTCGATGTATTGACCTCCACAGTCTTAAAAGTTTAGCTTTGTTTTAAATATCTGTACATTCATTATTATGGAGTTAACTTCTTGCCGTTGTATAGCTGCCTCTGAAAGCATCAAATACACTTTCCAATCATTCATATACCCAATTTAAAGCATATTGGATGACACCAACATTGACATGTAGATAAACACATATGCATGAGCACTCTGTATTATAAGAAAACTTTTATTTACCTTGTTAAGATCAGATGATCTATTTACTTTTATTTCCTGAATAGTATTCTGAAGTGTTTCTTCATTAGTAGTCTTCAGTAGTATGTCTTAAGTGTTTCTATTTCCCCATGAACTTCATAGGAAATCTGCTAAGACTAGAGTTCTGAGTTAAACATGTAAATATAATACACCAAAGCAAGATGCAGACCAATAATGAGTGGTTCAGCATGTTTTGTGATAATTTTCTTTTGGAGGACTTGTGGGGATTTCTTTTTTATTGTCTTTTTCCTTATTAAAGATATTTACAACTTTCATAGCACTAGTACAATTGATTTCTTGTAGAAAGAAAAACACTACATGAAGAACTTTAAATCCCTATATTCTTGACTTTCTAAACAGTTCTTTTGAATTTTTCATGTTCTGTGATTTCTTCTGCAATTATAACAACATTAAAAAAGCTATTTTTTGAATGAATTAGAACCAGATTTCTTTTCAAACACTAGGAATTGTGAGCTATTTTAATGTGCAAACAAGAGTCTGAAGCACACTGAATGACTTTCCAACTGTACTTAACAAGATTTTCATAATGATATTCTTTTTGATGTCCTCTTCTTTTCATAAAAAAAACATTTCTTAATAAAGAACTGACAGTATAGGCTCTTCAAATCTTGAAAAAGCTATCAAAAGTATGGCCAGGTATACTGTCATTACCTATATATTAAGAAAACACTAAATTACTCTGTGCATTCGGTTCAAGAAATGCTTTAAACTGCATAAGCATTCTTAACTTTTTTTTTTTCAGTAGGGTCCATTCTACTGACATCTCGATCCTCCTGTTTTTCAACACAGCATAATTTTGTAAACATTGATATTAATAAAGCTGTTGTCCTTAGACCTTCATTCTAATCTTCCTGCTGCTTGCAGAAGGTACAATTTGCACCTCTCCCATTGGAAGAGCTTGACTTAGTCACCAAGAAGTGATATATTCTGATTGTCTTTGCCCATCACCTTTTCATTTGAAGCTGAGCCACTCTGAACGTACAAGTAGGAGTCTGCATTAAATCACAGAAAAAAAGGACCTTGATTCTAGTCTAGTGATTAGGGCATTTGAAATTGAAACTCATTCATTTAAAGCAGGTGTCCTAGTGACATTTATCTCCCACTGTATGAGGCTATTTTTAACAGTGATTCATTTACCCAAGGACATTTTGTTCTTTCATTCACATAATGGAAAACTTTTTAAATGTCTAGGCATGCAGTCAGAATGGTTAAGTTTCATGATAGTCTCATGATACTGCTAGGTCAAAACATTAAAAATATTGGAATGCATTCCTTGTTTCTTCACAGAGTTTATACTTTCATTGTAAATGTAGCTATGCCATCTACAAAAAGACCTGGAAGTCACTAATTTTCCCTAAAGAACCAGACTGACACAAAAGACGTAAGGGCACATTGCATGAGAAAAGGCAGCAGTCCCTACCAGTCACTGCTGAAATATAAGCTTATAATTTTGTCTCAAAATTTTTTCTTGATAGCAAACACAAGTCACTGCTCCTGTCTCCAGTATCAATTGCCACTTACAAGGAGCATCAGATAAAGCAGTTGGTCACAGGCAGAAAAGGTAAATGTGAAATATCTCATACTTCCACACTTCCTGAACTGTCCTCAGTCTTCCCCACTTCCTTGGAAACACAGAAGTTTCTTAAACCTGTTGGCTGGAATTTCTTTCTCAAAGGTCCTCTCTCCTTTGCAGGCAGTGTTATAGATATTGGACATGGTGTGACTGCATGGCACAGATTAATAACATGAGTTCATTGGTCTGGTAAGAGATCTAATAACTTAATAATAGGATATCTTCGTGAAATTAAAGTAGCCAGCTGTGGATAGGCAGTCTAGGAGATAACTCACAGCATTCACACAGTATCAGGCAGAGACCAATGGATTTAAGAAAGCAGCATGTGTATGTATAATTTTTTGTAGCTCCAGCAAAAAAATTACAGAGTACAATACTGGAGAAGACAACAAGTAACAGGAGTGATTTCTAATGCAAATGCAGCACTTTTTCTGTTGGGAAATGTGAGAGATGCAAAACATCCTGATTGGACTGAGCTTTCATGAGTGGAAAATATTACAAAAAGGGCAACCACGGCAAGGTCACATAAGGGTATTAATCAACATTGTCTGCTCTGAAAAAGCAAAAGATTAGAGAATCATAGAATATCCTGTGTTGGAAGGAACCCATAAGGATCATCAAAGTCCAGCTCCTGCCCCTGCACACGATAGCCCCTAGAATCACATGTACCTGAAAACATTGCCCACATGTTTCTTGAACTGTGGCAGACTTGATGCTATGACCACTTTGCAGGGAAGCCTGTTCCAGTGCCCAAATACCCTCTATAGCCAGAAAAGTTTGTGTGCCCTCACCAACCTAGAGCAACATATTTTATCCACAGTTCATGTTCACTACTGAATCTTCAGTGATGCCCGTGTGCTCTTTAGATTCTAGTATTTTAATCTTCTTTTTCAGTTCATGATGCTCTAAAATACTGTAAGAGCTGTGATGCAGTCCAAAAGGCTGGTAGTTTCATGTTTTTGTATTCTTCCACATATTTCCTAATAATGTGATTGTAATATCCTCCAGTCTAACTGCCTTCTGCCCACTCAGCTAACCCCTCCTTGTTAGTCTAGATTGAGTCCTCTCAGACACCTTAATTACACTCCCTTAAGCTGCCCATCCTTTCCATAGCTATTCCCCTACACTGTCTCTACTTTTCTAGTTTTTACAATATATCTTCAGTATCTATGTTTACATTTGCTCCACAGTATGGTGCTCTCACAGACTTTATCTCCTCTTTCCCTCTATTTCTGGTCATATTGGTGCCCGCTTCAGACTCTGATAAGATAATCTTATCAGAGGAAAGGAATCTGTGCTTCTGTGCTGATAAAAGCCTTAAAATTTTGGTTGATGAATTTTGAACTTGAAAAAAACCCAAATCAAAACAAAAAACCCCCCAACCAACCAAAAAACCACCAAAACCAAAACCAAACCACTACCTTCCCTTTTTTTCTTGACTAATAACCTCACTAGAGTACTACTGGAAAGGTAGTCTGTTCTTTGGGTCTGTTACTGCTATACGCTAGCAAATTTTAAAGAGGCCATGGAGCGTTGCCTCCACTTTGGCTGAAGTAATCTACACTGTGGACAACATTTACCTGGTTTCCTACCCTTCAGAAAAGGAGATCAAGCAGTAGACTGTTCAGCCAAGAAAATATGATGTTTCTACTAATCACTAGAGGCCACTGCCTTTTGCATGGCTTAGCAATTCAG
>WEIV01015211.1:0-26380 GCA_013390005.1 Calyptomena viridis
CCCCCCAAGCACCCCCGTCTCGCCTCGGTTACACAACATTATCATTTCATAATACTCTGAAATATACATGAAGTTGGCTGAATGCAGATGAAATTGCACCATTTACTTCATGAATATTTCATGCAGCCTCAGCTCCGAAGTTTCCAGCTGGCAGAGCCACGAGCCGGGGCTGGACTGTGGCCCCCCCTTGCCCCGCGCCGGAGGTGACGGGACGCGTGTAAAAGTGTGTGCCCGGGTCGGCGTCTTGTCTCGTCCTCGCTCCTGGATGTCACAGGGCTGCCACGGCTGCATCCTTCCTCCCCAGGCTCCTGGGGACAGAGGGGCAGCAGTGTCCAGCCCTGACTCTGTTGGCAGGGGCTCAGGGGGTCCAAGGGCAGGAGCAGAGGGTGGGGAATGGAAGGTGCCGGGACGGTGTGTGGCAGCCCAGAAAAATGGTGTTTCCCGTGCCAGCATGCTGCCCTCGGGTCCCGCCTGGCCTCAGCAGCCCTGCTGCTCTCTGCAGGGCTCGTTTCCCACCGGAGCATCCCTGGCAGATGCCATTACCAGGCTCTCACCTCTCCTCGGGGATGAAGAGATCCAGTGCAGTGGCTGGTGCCTCTGGTCCCCGCAGCTCCTCCTTCACTGCTCCTTCCCGTGGGTCCTTCCCCATCATCCCGCCCAGCTTTCTGTGGGGTCTGGCCTTGCTCTGGGGAGAAGTGACCCGCCACCACCTCCCCCCAGTCCCCTCCAGGCGGGAGCTCTGTGGCCAGTGCCTGTGTGGGGCCGGGTGCTGCTTTGTATGGATGGCACAGCTTTTGGGGTAATGAAATATTCACAGGTCAGTGGTTCCGTGAGAAATGACGGGGATCAGTCAATTCCTTTTCAGGGAGTAATTTTCTTCCCCTTCATGGCCTCTGTTCCATGTTGACAGTCATTAGCGTGAGCAAGCCGCCGGCTCCAAGGGGGACGTTGTGGCTGTCAGGCAGATGAGCCATGCTGGGCACGGTGACAGCTGTGTGGGCTCAGGGGGCATGGGGGGCATCTGGGGCCATGCCAGGACCCTCCGCCTCCACCAGGGCATTTGCTGAGCCCACCTCTGCTGCCCAGCACGGCGTGGCAGTGTGACACTGCCCTGCTCTGGGCAGTGGGCACGAGGGCAGATGGTTCCACTGGCCTCCCTGGCTGCTGCCTGCTCCGTGTCCTGTGCTGGGCACAGCAGGTCCTCCACAGGGGACCTTTAGAATTGCTCAGCACCCTTCCCTGCACCAGCAGTGACCTCAGGCTGCCTGATGTGGCAAGGGAATGCCCTGGCATCAGTGAGCGGGCAGGAACCATTTCAGGTCACAGCAGCCTGCTTTCTGCCTGCACTCCCTGCGTGCACTCCCTGCCTGCAGCATGTGCCCACTGAGGCTCTGCAGCTTGCAGGAACACCTGGGGGTGCTCTGGGGGTGCTGTGGTGGAGGAGGTAGGACCTTGGCTGCAGCAGGTATCTGGTTCCCAGTGGGAGGAGCAGGACACCTTCAGGCAGCGGGGACCACTGTCAGGGTGAGGAGGTGTGTGGTGACACAACTGTGTCCCCTCTCCAGCTTCTCTGGGGCTCCATATGGTGGCTTCAAGCCCAGCTGCACATGACTGGATGGTGCTGTGACCAGAAGGGTCAGCCATGCCCAGTCAGGGCCATGCCATGACCAGGCAGTGCCAAGCCGTGCCCAGGCAGGGTCACACCACGGCTGGGAGGTTTCATGCCATAAGTGGGCAATGCTGTGCCATGCTGCCCCTGCACCATCAGCATGGCATAGTGCAGGAAGGGCCCAGCTGTGGGCAGAGCTGGCTGGTGGGAGTTGCATGGGCTGGAGATGAGAGTGGGGCCAGGCCAAAGCAGCGGGATGGCCATGAGGCTTCAGAGAAAATTAGGCCCATCTGTGGCTGCGGTGACAGCAGGGGATGGGTGCTGGTAAGTGGCCGATACCCCTGGGCACTCACACGTGGCACCATCCCAGGACTGTCGTGGGCAGTGTTTGGTGGCCCACCCAGAGTGCTCACAGCTGGCAGGTGCCCCATTGCTAGTGCAGGGCTCTGCACTTGGCTCATTGCTCTGACCCATCCTCTGGGTCTGGGGGCTTCTGGGGTGTGATTTTCTTAAAAAGGAGCAAATGTGGGGAACGGCGTCATCAGCCCCGAGCTGACAGGCACAATCACCAAAGTGCGGCGTCGGCAGGAACCAGCCCCACACACTAAATGACTTGAAAGGAAATGGCCTGGATTGTGCTGAGGAGGCAGAGTGCAGGGGGAGAAAGCAAGTGGAGCAAACAAAAAAACTTCATTAATTAAAGAAACTCGTTAATGAGGGATATTTAATCAGCTAAAGATGATATCTACCCCCTGCCTGCTGCAGCAGCCACTGTGCAGGGCTGGTGGTGTGAGACGGAGCTGTGGGCAGGGCAGGGGACACAGCACAGGGAATGCCAGGCAAGGGACACTGGGCAGGGGACACCATACAGGGGACTTGAGATCCCCATTTCAGCCTCTCCACTGCCGTCCACAGGGTCACAGTGTTTCAGCACAGGGCTGTGCCACAGTCCTGCCAGTACCTGGGCAGTGGAGGTGGTGAGGTACTACTTGTGTCCCCTGTGCCATGTTAAATGCCACCAGCTTTGCTCCAGGCTCGGGCACTGCACTGATGTGTCTCATTTTAAATGAGGCAAAGGGCTATTTATGATCAGCATTTCTTTTATTGCAAGTGCCGAAAGCACCATGTGGGACCATTCCCACGCCCCAGGAGGAACGGGCACTGTGGGAGCAAGGGATGTCTGTGAGAGCCCGTTCCTGGCACCAGGGGCCAGCATTGTGCCATGGGCTCCCCACATGGCCAGGCACACCAAGGTGGGAGCACCCGGGCTGCCTCTCCTGGCCTGCAGAGGTGGGTCCCCCAGGACCCCCTGAGTGCTCCGTGCAGGGAGGGACCTGAGAAGGGACCCCAGTAACCTCGTGGGAGGAGCAGAGGAACCCTCACTGCCTGGGGATTCTCGTGGTGCCTGGGGATGGGCTGTTTCGGTACTGTGGGCAGCGTGGGGTGTGGAGCTGGGCAGCGGCTGTTTCTCCATGATGTCAGCAAGCGTCACACAGCCAAACCCACCAGCAGCCCCCTCCCTGTGGAACCCTCACCCCAGCAAACCCTGCCACCGATCGAGCAGCTCTGTTGGACATAGGAGTGGCCGGGCACTGGGGGCGGGCAGGAGGCGCTGGGAGCTGTGGATTTGCATCTCTGCAGCACCCGCAGACCCAGCGCTGTGAGCAGCAACCAGGGGAACCTAATGGGCCCTGAATGAAATAATGCCTGGGCTGACAGGCACTGCGACAGCCCTAATTAATAACTAATCTGAATGTGGCTGTCGGGACAGGCTGACGAGGGCCCGGCAGGGCCCAAGATTTGGGCAGGTGGGGACGGTCCCTGCCTGGCACCCATCTGCATCCCTCTGCCAGCTGGTATCCCGGTCCCGCATGGTGGTAGCTGGCCCTGGCTTTGGTGGCTGCAGGGATGAGTGTCCAGTGGGCAGCAGGCAGGAGGGATGTGGGCTGCTCCCGGCTCCACGCGTGCAGGCAGGGAGAGAGGCGCCGGGAATCAGGGATGCAGCAGGGAGGGACGGGCGCTGGAGGTGTGACCGCTGTGACTATCGGTGTGTGCCCCCTCCCTGGAGCAAGATTGGGTGCTGAGCCCCTTCCGAGCTCAGGGTGGAGCTCAGGGTGGGCTCAGGGTGGAGCCCTCCAGCCGGCAAGGTGGTGTTAGCACCTGCGGTGCGGGCAGGAGCGGTGCGGGCGAGAGCAGTTCCTGGCCGCCCATCTCGGGGCATTAGCGGCGGTGGTTCGGCTCCTGCGGCGTGGCAGCCCCGGCCCGTGCTGGCAGGTACATCGGGCTGGCGTGTCCCCGAGCAGCTGAGTCAGCACGGGCAGGCGCTGCCGGTGCTGTCGATGACTTGCAGATCTGCAGCGGGGCTATTCCCGCTGGGTTTCCATGTGTCCCTGGTGCGGCTCTGCTGCCACCTTCGCAGGCGCGACGGCTCTGCGGGCTGGGGCTGGCGGCTGCCAGGGCATCCCCTCTGCAACCTCCGCCATCCCCCGGCAATGTAAATTGGCGACACATACAGTAAAGGAGCTTGTCTCCCCTGGATGAGCTACAGATGGATTTCATGGGCGAGAAGCCGCCGCGGCACCTTGTAAAGATCTGGGGAGCTGCAGGCACTGCCCTGCATGGCCTCGGGGCTGCTGGTGGGGACCGCGGAGTGCTTGGCAGTGGGCGGCCACAGGGGCGGCACACGTGGGCTCTGGGGGGCGGCACATGTGGGCTCTGGGGGGCGGCACACGTGGGCTATGGCACACGCGTGGGCTGAGCGGGAGAGCCCAGGGATGCACACTGTGGAGATGGACAGTGGGTTGATGGGTGGGTGTGCAGCAGGAGGTGCAGGCTGACAGCCCCACACTGCAGTCCCAGCCCCACACAAACCCCCAACAGCCCTCGGCTCTTGGCACGGGTGCAGCTCACCCCATTTGACCGGGGCAGTAAGGCCAGCTGCGCTAGAGCAAAGGGCCTAATCAAATATTTAGCAGTTAATTGATCCCTGTATGGTGTTTGCCAAGGGGCCATCAGCATCCCTCCCTGCCTGCCCTCCCTGCCTGCCCTCCCTGCCTGCCCAGCCCTGCTCCCCTTCCCTGCCACTGCTGGCACTGGGAGATGGGGGGCGCTGCTGGTGCCGGTGCTGTGCAGCCCCCCCGGGAGCAATGCTGACAACCAGGCTCTGCTTTGGCCCACGTTGGGCTTCAAAATGGGATCTGTCTGGTTCTCCCTCCCCGAGGACAGGGATGTGCCAACTTCAGGAGTTAAACCCCCTCCTACCCAAGCCCCACTGCACAAGGCAGACAGTGCCTTGGAGCAGGAGAGGGTGGAGGCTCAGCTGCGGGAGAGGATTTGGGCTCGATTACCAGAAATGCAACCCCAGCACAGAGAGAGCCCAGGGTTTGGGGGGGCTGGGGTGTGGTGGGGGGCCTGGGTCTGTCTGCAGGGACCGAGACCCAGTCCCAGGGCAGGTGGCAGCCCAGGCACCTCAGGGACACCAGAGCTAAGAGGACGGTGCCACTCTCTTGGCAGGGTAACCAGGACGCCACGGCTCCGCCGGACGCGATGGCTCAGCCCTACCCCCCGGCCCAGTACCCCCCACCCCCCCAGAACGGGATCCCCGCAGAGTACGCACCACCACACCCCCACCCCACACAGGACTACTCGGGGCAGAGCACGGTACCGGAGCACGCCATGACCCTCTACACGCCAGCACAGAGCCATGCCGAGCAGCCGGGCACTGACGCCAGCACACAGTCCATAGCAGGGACACAGACAGTACCGGTAAGGCACGGGCTGGGGGGCACGGGTGGGCTGAGGGCACTGCTGGAGCAGCTGGGAGGGGGCTGGGGCAGTGGTGCTGCCTGGCCACAGTCCCATGGGGCACCGGGCATCACTCCCCATTGCAGCCCCCCACCCTAATCACTTGTAATCCACCCGCTTGGCTCTGGTCCACTAGATCATGGCAATTACAGGGCTGGGACACAGCCCCGGGAAACCGCTGAGCTCATCATTTTGCAGTGCTTCCACATGGCCTCGCATGTGGTGTCTGCACCCCTGCCCTGGGCACCTCCACAGCCCCAGCATCACCCCCCGCTCACCAGGATGGGGGGTCACCATGGGGTACTGCCCAGAGCTTGGGGACCGCAGGGCTCAGGGTGTCCCTGGGGGCAGGCAGGGCCGAGCACGGGGCAGGGGGATGTTCCCCAAGCCCAGAGCCCCAGCAGGGATGTGGTACTGGCAAGGCCAGGGGCTGACGGTGCCTCCCATAACAGACAGACGAGGCGGCACAGACAGACAGCCAGCAGCTACATTCCTCAGACAACACAGACAAGCAGCAGCCTAAGAGGTTACACGTCTCCAACATCCCCTTCCGATTCCGGGACCCCGACCTGCGGCAAATGTTTGGGGTGAGTCCAGCCCCATCCAGCCACCGTGTCACCTGCTTCCTGTTCAGTGCTGCCCTGTGGCATCATCAGGACACTGGCACTGTCCCCTTCCAAGGGCCCCTCCTGCCCAGCCCCTGTGTGTGAAGCAGGGAGTGACACAGGGGAGTGTCCCCCTCCACTGTCCCCTTCCCAGCCCTTATTAGGACTCAGAGCAGTGCTGTCTAATGAGATTTTGGGTGATGCTCCCAAAGTCCCAGCAGAGTGGGAGCCATGGGAGGGATGAGGGCTCTGCATGGCCCTGGGGGTGCCAGGGTCTGGCCCCCAAGGCAGCCCCCTGCCCATCCCTTGCACAGAGCCTCATGCCAGCAGCCCTGTAGGTGGGGCCAGGGGCTCTACAGGCACTCACCCTTCTGCTTTCTCCACTTACAGCAATTCGGGAAGATCCTAGATGTGGAGATCATTTTCAATGAGCGGGGCTCCAAGGTGAGTGCTGCCCACAGCTGGCACCATACGGCAGGTCCCAGGGAGGGGGTCAGTGGAGCCAGTGTGCCTGGCAGCGCTATAACCTGCTCTCCCCTCCTCTCCGACCCCATGGGACCCTGGCATGGGGTGCCCCCTCTCGGGGGGCACTGACCCACTGACTTGGGGGGCCGTGCGGGTCCCTGCACTCCAGCACTGGAGGAAGGGAAGGGCTTGCTCTGCTCCCCCACAGGCAGCTCGTGTCCCTCTGTCTGGATGTCTCTGTTGTATCTTCCCCGCTTTCTGTGCCCCTCTCCCAGACTCTTCTCCCAGCTCACGATACTGGGGCCTCAGCCAGGACCCCCAGCCCTGCGGGGATCCCAGCCCGGGCTCTCCATCTCTACGGCAGCCTCACCTCCTGCGCCAGCTCTCCTGATTCACTCCCTCTCTCTCTCTGTCCCTGCACCCTCTCTCTGTCTCTCTCTCTGTCTCTTTCTTTCTCCTTTTCTCCTCTGCTCACAGGGTTTTGGGTTTGTAACTTTTGAAACTAGCACAGATGCCGACCGGGCACGGGAGAAGCTGAATGGCACCATCGTAGAGGGCCGGAAGATTGAGGTGCTCAGATAAGTGTGCTAGTGCCATGCCATGCCTGCGTGTGTGTGTCCCCTGCCTGGGCTGCGGGATGCTTGAGGGCAGCTCTCGGTCCAGGGTGCCCCAGGAGAGCTGTGCCCACCGCGTGCATGTGTCCCTGAATGTGGCACGGGAGCATGTGTGCCGGCTGCCAGGAACGTCATCGCTTGGCACCAGCCCAGAGGAACCTCCCGTGTGCAGGGAGAGCTGAGGTGTCAGCTGGGGCTGTGTTCTGCCTGGTACAGAGGGGTCTGGCAGACCCCCCGACCCACAGCCCTGTGACTGCCTGGCCCATCCCTGGAGGCTTTGATTTCTCCAAGCCTGGCACAGGGATCAGGCTCTGCCCATTTGTTGATGGTTCCTCACTGGTGGCCAGCAAGCAGCGGGAAACAGGGTGGCACATGGCAGGGGGAATGGGACGAAATGTCCCCAGCAGTGCTGAGGGCAGGGAAGGAGCCTGGCAGGGCACAGGAATGCCCCGTGGATGGGGAAACATGGTCCAGCAAAGCTGGGCAGGAGCTCGTGGGCAGCACTTTGGGGCTCAGCCTGAGCATGGCATCACAGCACTCAGGGCACCAGCCACCAGCCTGACCCACGCTCATTGCTGGAGCCAGGAGGCCTGGCCTGGCTTGGGGTACAGGCAGGTCTGTGTACGGTGGGGAGGCCGTGGGCAGAGACTTGTCTCGTGACATCTCTGCTTTGCCAGCACCCTCTGCTGTGGCACCTGAAGCAGCAGCAACCTGTGTCGAGTGCAGCCAAGTGCCCATGGCCTCGCCAGCCCCACAGCCTGTGGGCACTGAGCCCCCCTCCCTCTCTCTGCAGGTGAACAATGCCACAGCCCGCGTCATGACCAACAAGAAGGTGGCCAACCCCTACACCAATGGTAAGGGCCAGTGTCCAGAGAGCTGGGGCTGCAGTGGGCAGGGGCATCCCCAGGCATGTGCACTGCCTGGCTGCTGGCAGGGAACGTCCTCCACAGGAGAACAGCCACCTCTGCCCACTGCAGGCTTGCAATCCCACCGTGCCCTTCTCCTGCCCGGGGGTTGGACTGTGGCCCCTCGGAGTGCCACAGGGACGGTGCCCTGTCCTCACTGACTCTCCCTGCCCACAGGCTGGAAGCTGAACCCGGTGGTGGGAGCGGTTTATGGCCCTGAATTCTACGCAGGTAATGTCAGGTTTGCAGCCATCCCTGCCATAGGTCCCCCCAAAATATCAGCTCCTCACTGTGTCCGACCCTGCTACTGCTCTACACAGCGAGCAGCCCCTGCCCCCTCTCTCTGTCCTGTGCCCCTGGACAGAGCCCCCCATCCCATCCCATCCCCTTCCCCAGCGTCCCCACAGGGCTGTGTCCCTGCCAGGCCAGGGATACAGAGATGGGGTCTGTCGTGGTGCCCCGTGGCTGCTGTGCAGACCTGCTGTGGAAAGCCCACGCGCGTCCCCTCCCTCCCACAGTAACGGGGTTCCCATACCCCCCCACGGGGACAGCAGTGGCCTATCGAGGGGCACACCTACGTGGACGGGGACGTGCTGTCTACAACACCTTCCGAGCCGCGCCGCCGCCGCCGCCCATCCCCACCTACGGCGCGTGAGTGCCCATGGGGGCCCTGCCTGGGGGAGGGGGGGTGGCATGTGCTGCCACGGTGCTCTGGGTTTGCCTTGGCATCACGGGGTCTCGCTGGAGCTCCCACAGCACGTGCCTGGCCATGGACTCTGTGCAGCCTGCAGGCTGCGTCCCTCAGGGTGACCCACCCGCTCACCTGTGCCCCGAGGCGTGGGATGTTATTCCTGCCGGGATGGTTGGTTTAATGGAAGCTCTCTTGGTGCTTGGCACTGGTGTTGGGCATGGACACGGTCATGGCCATCTGCTGCTGCTCAGCTGCTCCCTGCAGCGATCGTGCCCCAGACTCCTCCACCCCTGTAGCACACCCTGCTCTGGGCCATGTCCTCTGCTTGTCCCCAAGTCCCTCTAGACTGGCAGTGCCCTCGGAGGCCTGCACAACCACTGCTCACCCCTCAGCTGTGCTGCTGAGGCAGCTCCCCTCATTCACTGCCCTCACTCTGTGCCCCTGTCTGGGGACATGGGCTGGGCTCTGATGCCTCTGCCTCATTTCCAGGGTTGTGTACCAGGACGGGTTCTACGGAGCTGAGATCTATGTAAGTGACACTGCCCAGGGCTGGGCCATAACAGGGATCCCGTGCCAGGGGTGGGGGGCAAACAACACCGGGGGTCTCTGCAGTGGGCTCTGCCCCTGCCAGCCCCTTTTCCTGGGAGGTAGCCAGAGCATGAACAGAGTGTGGCTCCTCCAGAGCAATCTCAGTGGCACCACACAGGGTCCTGTGCCCTGTCCTGTACCCCTGCCAGCCCTCTCACAGGGCCAGCACCATGTTGGATTTATGGCCTCAGTGCCTTACACCTGCATTTAACCTCTGTGTCTGAGGAGCTGGTGGTGATATTTCAGGTGGGCGCTGAAGGATTTATCTAACATGACACCTCATTAAAGCAAGTGGGGAGGTGACATTCTCTGCTCTGGAAATTTAATTTTTTAAGGTTAATGTTTGTGAAAGCCCTTGGGGAATGGTAATAAGGCTGGGGCGTGCCCAGTGGCACCAGCACTGGCTCCCCGTGGGCCTCACCACTGCTCTGTGCAGTGCCATGGGGCACACAGTTGCCCCCACCCCGGCCCCCCTCCGTGGGTGCTGCCCCTGACCAGTGTCTCTCCCTGCAGGGGGGCTATGCTGCCTACAGGTACGCCCAGCCTGCAGCGGCAGCAGCAGCGTACAGTGACAGGTAAGCACCACCCCACCGTGGGCATCGTGCCGTGGGGGCAGCCCTGTCACCCCTCGCTCTGACACCCCTCCAGGTTTTTGTGCACCACAGGATGGGGACAGAGTTGTCCCTGCAATCTGGGACCCCTGCCCTTCTCTCCGGGCTGGGGCTGACAAGGGCTGGCAATGACTGCAGGGGGGAGTGGGGAGATGCCAGGGCCCTCCCAGGCACAGCTGGATCTCCCCCTCCAAGGGGAGACTGACCCCAGCTTGTGTCACTCACGCCGGCTGTGTTTGCTCCTAGTTACGGCCGAGTGTACGCGGCAGCAGACCCCTACCACCACACCATCGGCCCCGCCGCCACCTACAGCATCGGCACCATGGTAAGAGCAGCCCCTCAGCCTTCCTCTGCTTCCAGGGGGCTGCAGCCAGCCCGGGGAGGGGGCCAGCATGGCAGCTGGGCAGCCTGCGGGGCGTGGGGCACTCACTTAGGTGGGGACCGTGGGAGGGGGGCAGGGACAGCACAGCCCCTGCCTGGCTCTGTCTGCAGGAGAGGAGACCCCCACCCACCCCTCTGCTCCACATACCCCTCACCCCCTGCACAGCCCTGCCCATGCACACCTCCTCCCGGGGGCTCAGCTGCCCCCCGTGCTGGCTGCTTGGTCAATGCCCAGCCCCTGCCTGGGGTCCAGGACCCCCTCTCTCATCCCAGTGCAGGGCAGTGTCCCCAGGCCCACATGCACAGGGAGCACTGCAGCCCCCCACTCACTGCAGCTCTTGGCTAGCTCTGACAGCATCAAAGATGAAAAATCTCACTCATGGGTGGGATCTCAACACCAACCCACCTTTTTCTACCTTTTTTTGACCCCTTGGCACCTCCAGCCCTGGGCAGTCACCAGTGAGGGGCTGCAGGCACTCCATCCCAGGGGTTTCCAGCCCACAGAAGGGATGGGGACAGGCTCCTTGGTGGGCACGGCATGGCAGTGCCACAGCTGGGGGCACATGGCAGCCCCTGGCCCCAGGGCAGTACCCATGGCCACCGCAGAGCCTGGGCAGCACTAGGTATCCTGGCCTTGCCCACTTCTCATGGCCCAAGAACAGCAACGATTTGGTATCAGTTGCAAAAGGAAAAAAAAAAAAAGAAAGCAAAAAGGAAAGAAGGGAAATCTGGGCTTTGCCTCTCTCCAAATACTGATTGGCTTTTTTTTCATCTTTGATGTTGCAGGCTAGTCTATACCGAGGAGGGTACAGCCGCTTCACTCCCTACTAGCAAGAGAAACCCAGCCCCCCCACCACTACCCCTGATGCTCACTAGCACCAAACCAAACCAGGCAGACAGAGCCGAGGCCGAGCCTGCGGAGGACCCGCGGGTGCTGCCCGGGGCTGGCACCGGGCTCTGTGGGGCCGCAGCCCCCCACACCCCTAGGGTTACCTCAGCTGCTCCGTCCTGCCGCCCACGCGCCTCTCCTGCACCGCCCCAGGGACCGCAGGGAACGGGGCCAGCCCTCGGCCCCAGCAGCACCCCATTCCCAGAGCCGGGGTGCAGGGTCCCCCCACGGGCACTGCCCTGGCTGGGATGCAGAGGGTCCGTCCCCCTGTGAGGCAGGAGGGGGTGCTCAGCCCGCAGGGATGCTCGGTCCGAAGTGCCGAGGCGTGGGGTGATGGCAGCTCCCGAGCAGCCCCTCTGCCCCCGTAGGAGAGAGAGGAGCTGGCAGGGGCTGCTGCCAGCTCTGGAGACAGATGGGGCTGGGGCAGGTGCGGGACCCCAGGGCAGCCCCCTGGGCAGTAGCACTTCTCTGGGTTGACTGTGCTGCTCTGCAGAGCCAAGTGCATCGGGCTGGGCTGGCTGTGTGGGCTTGGGGTGCACAGGGGGCCGGGCTAGTGCCTGCCTCCCCCTGGCCAGTGGCTCAGCCAGGCTGCTTCAGCGAAAGACCCGCCTCTCTTGTTTCTGTTGTAGTGAACCCACGGCTGTATCCTTCTGGGACCAGGAAGGGCAAAAAAATTCACACACACACAAAAGAAACCCCAAAATAAAAAAATTAAAAGCAAAGCAACAAAAAAAAAGAAAAAAAAACCCAAGCCAAGCGGCAGCAGCCAAGTGAGTCCCAAACTGTCCACACGCACCGAGCGAGCAAGTCCTGGATCGCCCGTGGTGAGCACCGGCAGCCAGATGCACTGGAGGGACCCCCTGCGCCCCGGCCCCGCAGCCCGGCAGGGAGGGAGCCAGCATGGGGGTCCGTGGGGGCCCGCGGGACCCTCGCCCGCCCAGGTGCAGGACCTGGGCACCACGTCTTCCTTTCCCCGATGCGGCAGCGCTGGGGGTGCCGGCAGAGCGCTGCACCCCTGCCCAGCTCGGGGGACCAGACGACGGGGTGGGGACCCGGCTTCGTGCCACCCGAGCCCCGGCGCCGCTGGCCATCAGCGTGTCAGGTGTGCGAGGCCTCGGCTCCAGCGCGGAACTGGGGCAGCGGCGCGGCCGCAGTGCTGAGGCGTTGCAGGGGATAAGCCTCTGCCTTTTAAAGGGAATTTTTGTTAAGAGGAGCTTGCAACTAGCTTGCGACCCCTTCCCCTCCCTTCTCCCTCCACCCCTGACACCCTGCGCTCCCATCCTGCCCCGAGCAGCCCTGACCAACTCCAGGCCAGGGACTGCCCCAGTCCCGCTCCCACTCTTGCCTGCTCCGCAGCCCGGGTCACGCTCACGGCCACCCGTCCCTGCCCGAGGCAGTGGGACTCCCCGGCCCTGGGCGTGGGGTCTTGGCCGCTGCATCACTCGTGGGGACCTGCCTGAGCCCCGGGGTTGGGCTGCAGCTGCCAGCGCCCCGGGTCCGGTGCCCGATGGCGTGGGGTGCTGTGGAGCCCACCCCGGGGTGCAGCCCCATCCCACGGGCGGCTTCGTGCTCAGTCCCCAGCCCACGTGGCTCTGCCACTCCTCGAACCTCACTTTATAGTCTGCAGACGCCCCCGACACTGCAGCGATGAGCTCCCCCTTTTCTATTCCTGGTGTACATAGCCCTGGCCCCCCCTGCCCTGTACAAAGCTCAGTCCATCGCTGTACTGGCTTCTCCCTTACAGCACCCCTGTGCCGCCCTGGCGCGCGGGCTGGCGCCGGCCCGGCCCACCCTGTATGCTTAACGGTGTGACCATTCTAATAAACAGTATTATTATTATTATTATTATTATTATTATTACAAGGATTATTATTATTATTATTGAAATTATTAATAAAGATTTCTTTCTTCAACCAGGACGACTCAGGTTTTGGCTGGGGCACTGGTGCAGGGGCACAGGGCCATGGCTGCCATGGCAGGTCCAGCCGTGCTGAACAGGGGGCTGCAGCCTGTGGGCAAGGGAGAGACCCACAGGCCTCCCGGCCTTGCCATGAAGGCACAGGGTGTGGCACCGAGAGCCCTTCTTTCTTCAAACTGGCAAGTAATTAATTCCCCGGCGCATTCCCCACCTCCACTGCTGACACTGATGTCCCTAACCAGCCCACATTGCTTGGGGACAGGGCCAGCGTGTGCAGGGTACAGGGCTGGGGACTCCACTGCGGGCCCACTCGCCTGCTCCCGCCTGCTAATTGCTTGCTCACCAGACTGTGAGAAAATAATTGCTGCTATAAATTTTCTCTCCTCCTCAGAAAATGCTCTGGGGGGACGCAGCACAGGCTGGTGGCATTGGGCTGGGTCTGCAGTGATGGGCACAGCAGCCACCCATGCCAGGCTGCTCCTCGAGGCTGTGTGCTGCTGCAGAGCCCATGCTGGGAGCTCCCCGCTGCACTGGGTCCCAAGGGGTGGAAGAGTGGGGCTGGAGGTTTGGGACAAGTAGCCCCAGCCTGTGGGCACACAGCCTGCAGGCAGTGAGGGCTGCAGGAGCTGGAGGGGGTCAGGGCAGGTACCCCAACCTGGGGTCATGCATTTGGGGGGGCCCTGCCAACCTCTCACAGGACTCTGGTCAGCACCCAGCAGACCCCCACGGTGAGGGCTGAGCACAACCACAGGCTCGGAGAAGAGGAATCCACTGACCCAGAGTGATGAAATGCAGCCTCCACCCTCTGTGCCCCCTGCCTGCAGCCCACCCCCTGCACGGAGGAGACATGACATGGGCTGCACCATGGTTGCTTTAATTCCCATCTGAGCCACTGCCCGCCGCAGAATAGATCAGCAGAAGGCGGCCCCAGCGCTCGGGGTCCACAGGCAGCTCATCCTGCAGCACCGGTTCCACCAGCAGCTCCAGCCGGCAGGACTGCCCGGGCTCCGGCCGTGGCACCAACAGCTCCACGACGCGGAACAGGCAGCCCTGTGCCAGCCCCACCAGCTGCGGGGCCGTCTGGCCCCGCGGGCACCGGGCCCCCTGGCTCAGAATGCGGAACCATTTGGCACGGTCAGGAGGGAAGGACCAGCGCAAGGTGATGCTGAGCAAGAGCTGGTCGGGCTCGGGGCCCTCCTGCCACCACAGCTGCGAGGCTGTCACACTGTGCACCTGGGGCGGGGAAGCACCCAGGCTGGCCATGTCCAGCACCTGCAGGGGAACCACGGGTCTGTCAGTGCTGAGGCCAAGAGCACCAGGTACCCACCCGCCTTCCCGGAACAAGGGTGGCATCAGAGCGAGCGGCTCCAGCCGGCAGGAGCAGGCACTCACCCGGACCTCCCCGAGGAGGCAGGTGAAGGATGTCTCCTGTGGGCTGGGCTGCTGGCGGGAAATGATCACAGAGAGGTCTCGCAGGCTGCAGTCCTGCAGCTCCAGCTCGTAGCACCTGAGAGGGAAGCGGCAGAGCAGGAATGGCACCAGGGAGCGCCGGTGTCTCGCGCCTGCCCGTGGGCACAGGGTGGGCAGGGCACTCACCGGGCGGTCCAGCCATGGGAGCCAGGGTGGCAGGCAGCAAGCAGCTTGGCGAGTCCCGGTGGCGGAGCCGGGAGGAACCGGGGGTGGTGGCGGCCGTTGGGCTCTGCCAGAGGGAGTCGGGTCAGGGGTGAGGGACAGAGCTGGTCCCACACCCCACAGCTCGCTGCAGAGAGCACAGGGAGAGGGGATCCTCACCGGGCAGGGAGGTGGGGTTGCCCTCGTGGCAGTTCCCAGAGTCCCAGGTGGTGACCTCCAGTGCCACCATGAGGTCATCTGGCTGCAGCCCCTCCAGCTTGTAGACCAGGGTCAGGAAGAGCTTGGGGGCTGCCGGCATCTGCAAAGAGAAGAGGCTGATGACCCCAGATCCACCCAGAGAGAGACAGCGACAGAGAGAGAGAAAAAAAGAGAAGATGCATCAGGTTAGGTGTGCTGGGCAATGCAGGCAGAGCCTGGGTTCACTCGCCACAAGGCCCTGGGGCTGCACAGCTCAAGCCATGCAGGCTATGCTGTGCCGACATGGTGCCAGCCGGGCACTGAGGGGGGGGCAAAGGGCTCTGTGTGACTCACCGGACAGCCACGCGCTCCTCGCCGGGGGGAATGGTCCCCTGCAGCCTCAGGGAGCTGCCCCCACACCAGGCATCCTGCAGGCAGCAGCTGGTGTTCAGCCTGCCCTGCTGCTCTAGGTACAGGGGCTGGATCTCCTGCACACTCAGGTCATACCAAGGCCCAGACTCTTCCTCCTGCAGCACAGGGAGAGTTGGGCTGAGGGAGCTGAGAGCAGGGACTCCCTGTCCAGCCCAGCTCAGTCCAGCCAGAGCAGAGCAGTCACCCTGCACCCACCTTCCCATCCAAGAACCTGCCGGTGCCCATGCCCAGGCTGAAGGAGGTGGCGAGGGGCAGTGTGCAGATGCTGTGTGTGGGCAAGTACCCGGCCAGCAAGGCCCAGAACCTGGAGGCAAAGGTAGATGTCAGGGCAGAGCCCCCTGCTATGGTCACTGCCCTTGGCATCATGTTGGCTAGAGCAGAGTGGGGCCAGCTGGGTCCTGGCCAGAAGCCACAGTGTTCCAGCAGCCATGGCAGTCCTGTCCCACTGTGCCACAGCCCTTCTGGCTCAGGGCACTCCCAGCCCCATTCCCTCACAGCCTCCCACTGAGCTGTTCTCACTTGTCCTCGTTCTGCAGGAAGTTTTCCTTCCCCAGGTTCTCGTAGACCCAGCCAGGAGCAAAGATGGCTGCGGAGAGGTTGTACTTGCGGATCAGGCGCAGGGACTGCAGAGACCAGTGGTGAGCAGCACAGGCCAGGTCAGGTCATTTTGTCACCTGTACTGTCCCTACTCCCCCAGGTCCCACTGGCCTCATGGTGGGGCAGGACACCATGGGGATGTGCTGCAGCATCTCCCTCTCCAGGGATGGCAGTTTGGGGAACCCCCAGCTACCTCTCCATGCACATCCAGCAGCTCTGGCATCCCCCACTCCTCACCGGTTCATCCCCAGGTTAGCAGCCCAACCTGGCATGGCACAGCCATTGGTGGGAGCTCAGAGCTCCAGGGTCCCAGTCTAGCCCAGCCCTGTCACACCCACCTTGTCAGTGTCAAAGCCACCACTAATCACATCCCCGCGGGCAAAGACATCAATGCCAACATAGACATCTGCACGGCGTGGCCCAGCCAGCCTGAGCGAGCGCTCCAGCTGCTCCTCCTTCCAGTTGTAGTTGGTGAACAGCCCATCACAGGCATCAAAGAACACCCTGGGGACAAGGGTCAGGGAGGCGGGGCAGTTGCTGTGGCTGTCCCCACAGACTCCTCCACCAAGGGCTGTACCGTCCATGCCCTGACCGCCCCACACTGGGTTTGTGGTGGGCTCATGCCCCCCACCCAGGGCCAGTTTTGCCAGCCTCACCTATTCTCCTCATTCAGCTCGTTCTGCCACCTCAGTGTGCCGTCCTCCAGGACGCTGTCATACCAGATCACCAGTCCCCCCGGCACAGCGCTGTGCACCCGCGCCGTCAGGTCCCGCAGGAAGGGGGACAAGTTCCCTGCTGCCCTTGTCTGGCAGGAGAGAGCAGGGAGAGATGGCCAAGGGGTGCGGGCTGGGGGGCTCCCTGTGGGAGCAGCATGAAGGCAAGGAAGTAGGCAGGGGAGGCAGACAGGCAGGGGAGGCAGGGAGGTGGGCAGAGCCAGCATGACTCACGCTCAGCAAGTTCTCTATGTTGACCAGCCAGCCATCAAAGCCGTAGCGCTGGGCGATGCGGGCCAGCTGCTCGGCCACGGCGCCGTACGCCTCCTCCCCACCAGCCAGGAACCCCTCACACAGCTTCTGCCCGCCCTCCCCCTCCGTGATGAACGTGCCTGGGGAGACGGCGAGGGCAGTGTCAGTCACACACACCAGTGAACCCAGCAGTGTGCCCGGGACTGCCCCAGGCTCAGCCCTGCCCTCACCCAGGACGGGGACACCGTTCCGGTGCGCTGCGTTGGTCCAGACCACGGGTGGGATGGTGACATTGTGGTGGCTGAAGTAGACAAAGATGTCGATGTAGCGCCAGTGGTAGAAGACATAGGGGTTGCGTGTAGCTGAGCCCTGGATGAACCTGCAGGGAGGGAAGAGGGTTGGGCAGTGCAGAAAGGACGCTTGCAGATGCTGCGGGGCTGGGTAGGAGCCTGACTCACACCTGAGAGCTGTGCAGAGCTGTGGCACTGAGCCACCCCTGAACATCCCAGCCTGAGCAAGACTGTCGAGCCCTGGTGCCGAGAACCAAATGCCCCATCCCTGCCCACCCGCGGCCGAGCCAGCAGGAAACACATCACCCAGAAACAGAAGTGGTTTGTGGTTTGAGACATCAAGCCCCACTGCCACATCTCCCCCGTGCCCAGCACATACCTGTCCTCCAGGTACCCGCCACGCATGTCATGGCACACCAGTGTCCGGGGCCTCCTGCTGCTGAGCGGGGGCTGGCGATCGGCCAGAAGCACAGCCGAGATGTTGAATTCATCGTTGATGTTGGGCTGCCAGGCCAGTAGCTCCTCCAGGCCGGACAAGGAGAAGCTGATGGGCTCCGTCGTCTTCGTGTCAAAGTACCTCGCTGAGGATGGTGCAGAGATGGGGGAAAGGGTTAGCAGGGAGCCCTACCTGCACGGCTCAGCACCGGTACCGGCACCAGCTCCGTCCTCATTCCGGCAGCAGGTCCCTTTCACGGTGCCTCACCTGGCAGGAGCTCCGGGTGGTAGTTGACGGTGTCGTGCAGGACGGTGGTTCCTCGGGTCTCCGCCGCCGGCTGGACGCTGTCCCCGGAGCGAGGTGAGTGCCGGGCCGGACCAGCACCGCGGCCAGCGCACTCCAGAGCCCCGCAAGCCTCTGCACCAGTTCCCATTCCGGACCCGATCCCCATCCCAGTCCCAGTCACCGTCCTGGTCCTGAACCCCACCTGCTCCTAGTCTCGGTTCCCACCCCGGTCCCCATCCCCATCCCTGGTGCGTTCCCCATCCCGCTCCTGGTTCCGATTCCCATCCTGGCCCCGGCCCCGGTTCCGATGACGATCGCGGCCCCCACCCCCGGCACCGCCCCGCCCGCGTGGCCCGGGGCGGAACGTGTCCTGGGATGCACTGCGGGTCCTGGAATGGGGACGTGTGTCCTGGGATTGGGAGGTGTCTCCCGCGATGGGACGCGTCTGCTGGGATGGGTCTCAGATGTCCCGAGATGGGCTGCGTGTCCCGTGACAGGGACAATCCTCTTGGGATGGATTTTGTGCCTCGGGATGGATTTTTTGTCCCAGGATGCGACATGTGTCTTGGGATGGGCTGCATGTCCTGGGATGGAACCACATGTCTCTGGATGGACGGTGTGTTCTGGGATGGGACATGTAACCTGGGATGGCACAAGTGGGGATGAGGGGCCATGTGTCCTAGGATGGGGATATGTCTCCCATGATGAGACATCTCTACTGGGACATCTGTGCTGGGACCAAGCTATGTGTCCTGGGATAGTACATGTGTCCAAAGACCAGATCTGTGTGCTGGGATGCAACTTGTGTCCCACAACAGGCCCTGCTGTGCAGACTGGGAAGGAGATGGTACCTGGTCCTGAGCAGCTGGCACTGCCAGGAGATTTTGGCCTTGGCATGGGGCTGAGCTGGGCCCTTGGGCTGCTGCCCACATCGCAAAGGCACAGCAGTGGATGGCCTGACCAGCCTCACCTGGACCTCCTCTACTCCCCACTCCCCAGCTGTGGGGTCAGGACTATTTAAGCTCAGCCTGAGACTCTCCTCCTGTGCTTGGTGTGCTGGTCTCTAGATGCAGCCCTGCTCAACTCAGCTATGAACTCGCCAATCCAGATCCTGACCCTCAGCTTCACATCAGACCTGTCTTCTCTCTGTGGATGTGCTGGATGACCCGGACTCTTGGCAACCCTGCCCTGTTTCCAGGCTGACTGCGACAGTTCTGTGACAGTGCTCAGCTCCCAGCCCTCAGGATGCAGCCTGTGGAGCACCCAGCACAGGCTTCCCATCTCTCCAGGGACAGTCTGCTCTTCCTTTCCCACCCTGAGCTCAGCAGCACCGTGTCAGCCCATGGCTCCTGGGGAGCCTCTGCACCCCATGAGCAGGACCCTGTGCTGAGCCCATACACACAAAGCAAGACAACACTGAAGGTATGAGCAAGGCTGGAAACGTGGGGTGTTTAATGTGGCACGAGCTGTATGGGGGGGATCAGAACGCTGCACCGTGTCGCTGCTGCATCTACACAAACAAGAAGCCTGGCCAGCAGATAATCTAACAGAAGAGGAAGCGGCTGAGCCCAAAGGCCTCACCCCCAGGGCTGCTAGTGGGGAGCCAGCCATTCCTGAGCAGAAGCTGTGGCCAGCAGTGGTGGGACCTACAGAGAGAAATGACACAATCTGCTCCCACCAAGGGCTCCCAGCCACACGCTACAATGCCTGCACCACTGGCCTCCAGCTCTGTGGAAGGAAAGAGGGCCGTTAGTGGTTTATTGCCTTTCCTGCTAGTGCTGAGCACCTTCTGCCCATTCCAGCCACAGAGCACAGCACGGCACAAGGAGGAACAGGGTGCACTTGTCTGCACTGCCTCGCACTGGGGTACCAGCAGTCACACCGTTCTGCTGGTGCCAGCTCAGCCAGTGCCACGAAGGCTTTGCCCAGCAAAACCAGCTCTGGAGCAGGTGCAGAGGGGGTGAGCTCCCTTCCCAGCCCAGGTGAGCAGCTGCTTCCCAGTCACAAATGTGGCAGGGGCTGGAAGTGGCTCCAACTCCTCCAGGTGTGTCCAATCACTCTCGAGGAACTGGAGTGGGGGAATTCACACACTGGTGCAGCTACTGAGGGTAGTGACAGTAGGGTGACTAACAGCATAATGGGGGTGGCACACCCGGGATGAGAGGGCACAGGGGCTCCTTAGTCACTTGGCCTGGTGCAGGAGGAGTGGGGGGGTCTGGTGCTCAGGGGTCCCCGCTGTACTTGATGAGGTGGCCGCTGAAGGTGATGTAAGTGTCGTACTCATCACTGAACACAGCATTGTCACGCTCGCCCTTGTAGAGCCGCACCCAGACCTCATCCTGCTCCCGCAGCTCCAGCAGGACACTCTGGCTCTGCATGATGCTGCGGTCGCTCACCTGGGCGTACAGGATCACCACCTCCGCCCCGTTGTGCATGATGTGCAGGTACGTCTCCTTCTGGTTCCACGTGTGCACATTGAGGCTGAAGTAGTAGATTCCAGGGACGTAGCAGTAAAACTTGCCTGTGAACATGCTGAAGTGGTCGTAGAGGTTGACAAACTCCGTGTCGAAGATGAGGGTCTGGTAGTAGTCGTTGCTGTGCAGGGGTTTCTTGCGGCCCACTGAGAAGGCGGCGTAGTGGCTCTTGCATCGCTCCCCCGGGGCGCCCACGCTGCCCTTCTGTCCCTTGGGCCCCGCGTGACCCCTGCTGCCGGCCACCCCCGTCTTGCCAAATTTGCCCTGCATGCCACGCTCACCACGGTCCCCCTTCTCGCCTGGGCAGAGCAGGAGGGAGAGGTGCACGGTCAGGCAGTGCCAGCACTGAACCCAGCACCCTGAAAGCCCCTTTGCCTGACAGAGAGAGAAGGAGGCAGAAGGGACACTGCAGTTCTGCCCCTGCCCCCTCCCTGATGCTGCTGCCCAGAGCCCACCACGCTCACACTCTGGTGTGGTTCCTGCCCCCTGCCCATGCAGGGCACTGGACCACAGGTACCACCCCAGCTTTTTGCTCCCAGTCTGTGCAAGAGCTGGCACTGGGAAGTCAACGTGGCACTGGCTCTGGGGCACGCTGGCACACAGCATGGGGTCCTGCCAGCCCTCACCTTTCAGGATGGTCATGTTGATCTGAGGCAGGGGCTGGTACTGGGGGTACGAGAAGCGCTGGTTGGGCTGGGGGCAGCAGCGGACACAGCGGGACCGTGGGGGCAGCCCCTCCTGGGCACCTTCAGCCTTCTGCTCCTGCGGGGCCCTGGCAAGGCAGAAAGCAAAGCCCAACAGGGAGCTACAGGGAGGGTGGGGGCCCTCTGTGGCACCAGGGCTGCCCTGGCCCTCACTGTGAAGCACCCTGGCCCTGAGGTTCCCTCACCTGATAGCTTGGTGCTGAGACGGGGCCTCCTCGGGTTCTGTCCACCACTGCTGGTTGGGGCTGGGTCTGGTCTGGCTCCCCACAAGACAGGGCAGCAGCAGGCAGAGCAGCAGGACACCGTGAGCCCACAGCCCCTCCATGCCTCGGCAATGCCCTGTGAGGTGCCAGGGGCAGCTGAGGGGGGACAAGAGTGTGGAGATGCCCAGCCATGTCCTGAGCTGTCCTGGGACAGGATCTGTGCACTGCACAGCCCTAGGCTTCTGGCTGAGCTATGGGTCATGGTGTCACTCCAGTGAGCCCCTGGGAAGACCCACACTGGGGCAGTGTGAGGACTCTGGGCTCACCAACATGGGGGCTAGGGCCACGCAGACCCCCGAGCTCTGGCACGTATGGCAGAAGGATTACCTGGAGAGCCAAGAGTGGAGTGGAGCTGCAGGCTCCGGCTGACTGGCCAAGTCCTGGGCCGAGTGCTGCCACTCCTGCTCAGGCTGGCTTCAGCTGCCTCCCATAGATGCCCAAGAGGAGCAATTTAGGGTGTCAGCACCTGAAAAATTACAGACAGCTCCAGACACCACAGGGCAAATGTACAGCCCTGCTGTATGGGGGACCCCAGCCTTGTCTGAGGAGTGTGTCTGCATCCCCACAGGCTGCACAGATTCTGAGAGGGGGGCACAGTCCCTGGGGGCTGCCAGTCCAAAGGTTTGCAAGGGAACAAGACCCACTTCTCTAGAATGTGGGCTGGCAGCCCCAGCTGGGACCTGACTACCACAGGGAGAAACGTTGCAGGGAGACCACATCCTGTGTGGGGCCCAAACTAATATTTGCGGTGGCGGTGGTACCATGACCCAGCCCAGGCCCTCCGTGGCCCTTCCTTGCCTTATCACAGCCATATCTACTGGAGACGTGGCGCTGGGCACACAGCACCTCGCCCTTTGGCCCCGCGGCGCCAGGACAGCCTTGGCCAAACAGGTGTGTGGCACTGCCCAGCACTCAGCATCCCATGACAGCAGGGGCCAAGGCAGCACTGGGTCTCAGAGCCTGCCAGAAGGGGGGTGGCTACTCCCCAGTCTCCTTTCTCAGCCAGGTGCCTCCCTGGGTTGGGACATGGGTTCAGCCTTTGCCATTCTCCCCTCCCTGGCACCACCTGGCTGTGCTCTACAGGCTCTGCCAGGATCCCAGAGCAAGGGCAGAGCAAAGAGCAGAGAGCCCTCACAGCCCTGCCCTGTGTCCTGGGGGTGGGCCGGGCCAGGAAGGATTTCGAGGCAGAATCCTGTTGTTTTGGTAAATGCCTATTCTTGGAGCACCAGGGCCCTTGGTCAGTGACCAGTAGCTGTCACCGTTGTCCCCACGCAGGCTTGGGGACCCCGTGCTCCTGCAGTGGGTGAGGAGAGCAGAGCGTTCGAGGCCAGAGCGGATGCCTGGATCATGAGTCATTGGAACTGGGAAGGGGCGGAGGGATGGTGAGAAGCTCCAAAGGGCTTTCCCACTGCCTGCACCCTCTGCCGAGGGCCTGGCCCCTTTGCACACTTCCCGGGCACCTCTGTTCCCCCATTTTTTCCCCCGTTTCTTGGCCTGTGTCTCAGCACTGCCAGCTGTGAGGAGAGGCAGGGCCGTAGGCACTCAGCTCTGCGGCAGGGGAGGGGCAGATCCATGGATAGAAGCACAGAGGAGGCCAAGCAGAGGCTTGGGAGCAGCTATAACCCAGGGGAGCCTTGGCCCTGGCTCTGCTCACCCTGCCTGGCCTTGAGCTGTGTCAGACATACACCATGGAGTATGCCAGGGGTTTGGGAAGCTTTTCTCTCAGCTCTAGGACCATCAAACCGGACATTTCCCTGGGCCTTGGAGTAGGCTCAGCCCTAGGGAAAACACAGTGTCACAGGGAACTGCTCTGCGAGGAGAAACCCTTCGGGAAGTTCCCGCTGCAGAAGGCAGTGCTTCCCAGGCTGTTTGGAATGGAGACGAGCATGTAGCACACACAGGGTGCTGTCAGTGGCACACGGGGCAACCTGGGCCCCAGCCCCAGCCCCCCTGTACCCTACATGTGTGTGGGCATCACACACAGCCCTGCCGAGGGACGCGGTTTTTCCTGTCAGGATTGGATGCTCTCCAGGAGTGGTTGGAGATTTAAACTCAATGACTGCGGAAGCTGTGGGACTACAAGTCAAAACATCCCAGATTACATTCCAGGATGAAACAGAACAAACCCTGAGGGAGGAACAAGGGGCTCAGGGTGGCATGAAGGCAGTGAGACCTGCACCCCCAGCTCATCCCCTCCCCTCAGGGTGGTGGATACAGACTTCCCTGTTCCACAGCAGCTGGAACTGGGGTGCCTCTGGGGTCGTGCTGGTGGTGCAGGTCCCCCCACGTTCTCCTGCAGCAGTTGGAATGGTTGCAGAGCCCTTTTTTCCTCCTGGAGCAGTGCAAACCCGGCAGGCAGCAGGGTGGGAGCTGCACAGGCTGGTCTCAGCCCTCCGGCTCCCACGGCACCAGCAAGACATGCAGGGCACCCCAACAGCCAATGTGTTCTCCACAGAGATGTCAGGGGTGGCCCAGCCTGGATTTGATGTGTTCTAGGGACAGGTTTTTGGGGAACATAGCTGGGGCAGGGCTGGGAGGGACCAGAGTCCCCCCAGAGCCGCGGTGGGTCGGGCTGTGCCCTCAGCGTGAGGCTGTGGTCCCCCCACCCCTTGGCGGGCAGGGCAGGGGCCTCACTCGACTGGGGGGACACAGGGACCGGTCTCCCTCGAGCCCCAGGGCACCCCAGAGCCTGGCGAGCTGGAGACCCCTGGCGAGCCCCCGCAGCAGCCGCAGATGGGAGTGTAACACAGTGCAGCTCTGAGCCCTGGTCCCCAGTCCTGCAGGGCCCCCCCAAACCTGCCCCCCGCGTACCTCTGGGGCAGGGCTGCTCCCTCCCGGCGCTGCCTTTGCTGCCCTAGACCATCCCCGGGCCGGGGCAGAGCCTGCCCGCGGCCGATCGCTGCCTCCGCTCCGGAGCCCTCTCCTTCTCCCGGGCGGAAATGCACTTTTTGGAAAGGCAGGAGGCAGCGAGGAGCGGGACGAGGCTCGCAGCCCTCCCCCGCCAGATGTGCGCCCGCGGCCGCCTTAACCATGTGTGCTCCCGGTTCCGTTCGACAGAACCGTGTGTGCTCCCGGTTCCGTTCGACAGAACCGTGTGTGCTCCCGGGACCGGCCAACTGTGAGAAACAGAGCCCACTCCTCTGTTTCTTTTTAGAAGGAATTCATTCGGGGACAAAGTCAGCAAAGCGGCGCCGGGTGTCTAACAGAGTTAGAACGCACTTTGCTCGGGGAGTTTTTGGGTTTTATACAGTCTAGGGTTTACATATTCATACAATTTTAACATATTCATTAGCTCATTTTCTACGCCTTTTTGGAGCAAGCTCAGTTTCTTTAGGCGGGCCTTTTAATTTTCTTTATCAGGTAAAAACATTTTAGGGTAGTCCTTGAATTTGTTCATCTTCTCAACTTAGCTGGGCTCACACCCTTGGGAGTCTCCTGTTATCTGTTCCAACTTCTTTTCTCCTTAGCTGGTCTTACACTCTTGCAGTCTATTATCTTTTCTTTCTTCTTAGCTGGTCTCGTCCTTCGCAGGTTTTGGATTGGTTATCTAAACTCACACTCTTAACTTCTTTGGGGCCCTTTTTACTTTCAAGCTATCATCAGGGCTAAGCTTCGCAAACAAAGATATGGGAAGGGCTCTCCCCACACTTGATACAAGCACGCTGGTGGCTAAAAAGGTCAATGCAGGACAGACGAATCCGGGAACAAAAGGCACAGCTAAAAGTCTTAGGTGGTATTGACGAGGCCCGGTTCTTTCTGTGATGTCTTTTCTCCTCAAGGCTAATTCTACATGAGTTTTCAAAGGGGGCAGCAGTGTTATAGATGCCATGTCTCCATGATTCCCAATTTGAGGCCAGAGTGGACCACTGATGGTGGTCAATATGGCCAAGACTGANGATCTGCCGTGGCCCTTTGGAGCATCATGGTGAAGAAGATTGTGAATAGGGTTGGTGCAAGAACACAACCTTGTTTCACATCATTGGTTATCGGGAAGGGCTCAGAAAGTGCATCGCCAGATCTGACTTGGCCATGCTGATCCTCATGTAACAAGATAATCATTTTGAGGAATGTAGGAGGACATCATACTCATTCTAAGATCTGCCACAAACCGTATTCTTATAACAAAAAGAGGTACATGTCTAAAAGAAAACATTCATGTGTCTTTACAAAAAGAGGTATATGTGCAAAACACTCATGTGTCTTAATAAGAGGTATATATGTAAAACATTCATGTGTCTTAACAAGAGGTATATATGTAAACCATTCATGTGTCTTAACACCAAAAAGAGGTCTAAAAGAAAACATTCATGCTAAAAAAACTTAACCAGGAAAGCTTACAGGAGTATTCCTATGAAAAAGTCAGCTTAAACATTATTCATAAAAACCTTAACAGGGAGCATTTACATATAAGCTAACACAAGTATTTCTATAACCTATATGCAAAAGCCAAAAAAAAGAATTTATTTACTAATTTTTCACACAACCGAACCGTGTGTGCTCCCGGAATCGCTGCACCAGGCCCGGCCAGGGACAGTGGCGGGACCCAGGGCAGGACCCTGCCCCACGCCGGGGGCACCGGGGCCAGCAGAGCCCCACCAGGGACCAGGCAGCCCAACACGCACACGGTCCCGGGGTGCGGGACTGCGTCTGTCCCGCTCCCCACGCCGAGCGGCGGGGGGACACCGGGGGCAGCCGGGTCAGCGACAGAATCTGCCGCGGGCTGGGGCCGAGCTGCACCGAGGGCTGCAGCGGGGAGTGCACCGAGGTCACGTCCTGCAGGCAGCGCGGCTGTACCCACAGCAGGGCTGTACCCACGGCAGGGCTGTACCCACGGCAGGGCTGTACCCACAGCGCGGCTGTACCCACGGCCCGGCTGTACCCACAGCAGGGCTCCATCCGCCCGGCCCGGCGCCCGGCTCCAACAGGGCCCGGCTTGGCGCGGACTGCAACTCCCGGCAGCCCCCGCGGCGCGGTGGGATGGCCGTGTCTTGCGGGGTCTGCTGGGAGTTGTAGTTCTCTTGCGGGCGCGGAGGTCCGGCCGCTCC
>WEIV01015211.1:53214-115959 GCA_013390005.1 Calyptomena viridis
GGCGGGACATGCGCCCGCAGGTGTCAGAGCGACCGCGGCCTTCGCAGTATCGAGCGGGCGGGGCTGTGGGCGGCGGAGGAAACGCCGGGAGGAACCGGCAGCCGGTGGCCGCCGGCAGCGGGGAGGGCGGGCAAGGTGCGGGGCTGTGCCCCCGGGACCTCGGCACCGCGCCAGAAGCTCCGGGACCCGCTACGCACCTTTCCCTCGCCGCTCACACTTTGCTCTCAGGTTCCCCCTCGGTGTTGCCGAGTCCCGGCCCCGCAGAGTTCAGGGCAGATTCGGCTCGATGGCGGCTGCCGAGTGTCACGGACCTCCCGGCTGCCGTGTGCCCCAGACCCGCTCCCTGGGCGGGCCACGGCGGCTCCGGGGCTGCAGGTTCGCCGTGCAGGTGCCTCCCGCTTCCCTCCCTCCTCCGTGCTCGCGGAGCGGTCCCTGCCGGTGCTGAGCACCGGGACCCGCCAGGGAGGCACTGCCTGGGCCAGGCCCTGCCGAGGCAGGTTCCTGTGGTCGGCAGGTGGATTTGCCTTGAGCGGGGACTTTGCTGAGGGAGAGGCGGGAGTCTGATGAGATCCGAGCCCACGGCCCTGGCNCGCGGGAGGGGCGGGAACGGGGCGGGGCCTGCGGGGCTCCGCCCCCTCCTGTGCCACGTGACCCCGGCCGTGNAGCGGGGAGGGCGGGCAAGGTGCGGGGCTGTGCCCCCGGGACCTCGGCACCGCGCCAGAAGCTCCGGGACCCGCTACGCACCTTTCCCTCGCCGCTCACACTTTGCTCTCAGGTTCCCCCTCGGTGTTGCCGAGTCCCGGCCCCGCAGAGTTCAGGGCAGATTCGGCTCGATGGCGGCTGCCGAGTGTCACGGACCTCCCGGCTGCCGTGTGCCCCAGACCCGCTCCCTGGGCGGGCCACGGCGGCTCCGGGGCTGCAGGTTCGCCGTGCAGGTGCCTCCCGCTTCCCTCCCTCCTCCGTGCTCGCGGAGCGGTCCCTGCCGGTGCTGAGCACCGGGACCCGCCAGGGAGGCACTGCCTGGGCCAGGCCCTGCCGAGGCAGGTTCCTGTGGTCGGCAGGTGGATTTGCCTTGAGCGGGGACTTTGCTGAGGGAGAGGCGGGAGTCTGATGAGATCCGAGCCCACGGCCCTGGCAGGGGAGCCGTGCTGGTGCCGTTCTTCCCGGGAGCGGCCGGTGCCGGCCGAGTGCTGCTGCCGGCAGTGCTGGTTCGCGGACCGGCTTCCTGCGGCGCGGCCGATTAGGAGCTGCTGTTCCACCCCAGAAGTGACTGTGCTTGGCTGCGAGGACTTCGCGGTGTGAGATAAGGTGCCAGCGCCCGGCCCTGCTGCGGGCTGGCTCGGGCGTTGTCAGGAGCGATTCTGCGAGCAGCCTCTCGCAGCTTCCCGGAATTACCTGGAAGACGTCCCGGGTCATCGCTCAGCATCAGCAACGTCCCGCTCCCCATGCCGTGGGGGCCACGGCGAGCGGCACAGCCACCTCCAACCCCCGCCGGTGTCCCTGTGCCGGGGGCAGCACAACCGCAGCTGCCCTGAAGCCCCTGAGCTGAGTTGGTTTAGCAGAGGCCGCTCTGTCGCGGCGTGGTGGGAGCCGACGAGGAGTCTCTTGCTGATGGGATTGTGCTGACACCAGTGTCTGCCCTGTGGCTCACAGCCCCTCTCCAGCCATCTGCCTCAGCAGAGAGCAAATCCTGGGGTGAGCAGCTGGTGGCACAGATGTGGGCTCCCCCTGCTCCTGTCAGGGTGCAGGGCTCCACTCCTACCCCCTTCCCAGCATCTCCCCGTGGCGATGGCAGCAAGACCAAATCCATCCCAGGCCTCACCAGAACTGACCGAGTGTGGTGGTACAGGTCAAACAGCTCTGGACCGTGGGGCAGCAATGTCCTGCTGGGGAGCCATCCCAGCTGCAGCACCAGCGAGAGGATGTGGGGAGCACGGTCCCATCCCAGCACCTTGTCCTGTGCTGGGTCCTGTCGCGGCTCAGACCTGGCCCACGGTGAGGGGGATTGGGCAGCGCTGGTAATCCCACCACACCCAAGGAATTACCACTCGCTCTGGCCTGGGGATTAAGGGATTTCTCTAAGTGGGGCTGATGCAGCCTCCAGCAAGCAGCTTGTCCCTGGGGGGCCTCTTTGTCTGGAGAAGGATGGGTGATTGGAGGCAGGATGGGCTTTGCAAGGTGTATGGGGGCTCCCCAAAAAAGGGCAGGCTGACAGGTCCCCCAGAAGGCCATGGTGTTCCCCACCCAGGGAAGCCCTGTCCTCCTTGTTACCAGTCTGCATAACCCTGTTTTGCCAGTGGTTGCTGGCAGCCCCTTGGCACCAGCTCAGCTATTTCAGAGGCATCCTGGGACTATGGCATGCCCCTCTGTGCCAGGGGACACTGCTGGGGGAGCTGCCAGTGATGCCCCACTGCCCCGTACTCTCCCCTGGCATACTGTGGGATGAGCCAGGGTAAGTTGCTGGGCCCAGCTCGGGGAGCAGCTCTTCCCCAGAGCTCGGGGACTCCCAGATCAAAGACACAGGGACAGTGCAGGGGTAGCACCAGGCTTGGAGAGCAGAGCTGGGGGCTTGGGCAGTGTGGCACTGGGCAGAGGCAGTTGACTGGTTCCTCTCCTGATTTGGAGCAGAGAACAATGAGCTCCACTGCTGCCACTCACACATCGGGGCTGCAGCTGTGGTTAATGTAACTGTGAGGTGTTTATAAACACCCCACCTCACCCAGACAGTGGGCAAGGACTGAACTGGGCGTCGGGATCACTCTGCGTGGGAGATGCTGCCTGGCCCTGCCTCATCCTGACTGCAGCACCCATGTGCCCATGCCACAGGGGGGTTTCTCCAGTTGCCAGTGCAGGCCCCAGGTAAGTGCTTACCACAGCACATGCCCAGCTCAGCCCCCCTGTGCCCCCGGCTCCCTTCGTCTGCCCTTTTGCCTCCCAGCAATGTGGAAAGGGGAAGTGGTGTGAAAGCAGAAGGTCGATCACATCAGCGGCAAGTGCCTGGCTGCCCTTGCAGCCCCAGCAGCTGCCCTTCTCCACCAACTCTCCTGTCTGCAGTCACAGTGCCCCCAGGAGCAGGGAGCTCCTGCCTCCCAGGGTGCCCTTCCCTACCGCCCACCCTGTCTGGGCTTCTGCTGGCCCCACTCGGGTTACTCCTGGCAGTTGTTGGGGCAGGTGAGTGGAGCTGCTGGGCTGCTCCTGCCTCGACAGGCCCTGGAGTCTGTTACTCATGGCCGTGCCCTGCACTCAGGTTCACTCCTGCTTTGAGGGAAGGAGCTGTCAGTCTGGTTTGGGTTTGCTCAGCGCCTGTGGGGTAGGAGGGCAGGACTGCACCTTAACCCTGCTCCCCACAACTGTCCCTCAGGCTGGAATCCTAGGGCGAGACCCCCCCCAGTTCCTGCTGCAGGAACCTCCAGAGCAGAGCAGAGCAGGCAGCGTTTTCGGGGCATGACCCGGGCTCAGCACCTGCCTGTGCCTGCACACGGGGCTGGCTGAGCCTGTCAGGCCGTGCCAGGGTCAGGGCCCAGGCCCTGCTCCCCGGGAGCGGGTGCCATGGTGGCACCCCCGCACTCGCGCCACCACGCTGTCTCTGGGTGCACCTTCCTTCATGCAGTGCTCGTTGCTATGCGACCGCCGGCTCCCGATGCTTAATGCTCTAATACGGAGGGATAAAACCACTCTAAAAATACCCCGCTGCCGGCCCCCCGCGGGGGCAAGGGGGCTGCTGGGGGGCAGGCGGCCGGGGCGGGGGGGCTGCCGGGGACTTCCCAAACTCCTCGTCCTCTAAGTGGCTTTGAGGCGCTTGGCCGGAGCTCCGGCAGCGGCACAGGCTGGTTTGCCGGTGCGGTGGGGATTGGCTGGGACTGGCGCGTGGGCTCCTGCGGCTGGAGCTCCCCTGCCAGAGCCGGCTCCAGCCAGAGCCGGGAGCGCTCCGGCTCCCTGCCTGCACCCTGCCTGCACCCTGCCCGCAGGCCCAGGCACCGGGGAGCCTGCTGCTCGGCCACACGCACCCGCCTGGCTTCTGCCTGCTGCTGCCTGACCTCTGCCTGCCCCTGCCTTGCCCCGCCAGAGCTGGTGGCATCCTGCGTGGGACCCCCACAGCATGGGGACAGTCAGCGAGCTCTGCGCCTCCAGTTTTCAGGCCTTCCTCTGCCCGTCGGTGGCTGCTAAGGCAGGTAGGCTGTGCGTGCTCTCCTCCCCTCTGTGCTGCTGGGCCCCCATCCCCCAGCAGACACGGTGGTGCCCGTGGCTCCAGCTCCATATGGCTCCGGCTCCATATGGCTCCCTCTGACAGCGGCACAGTGTCCTCCCTGTCTTGCTGCCTCCCTGCTTTGCTAAGCCTCCCCAGGCTTAGGCCTCCAGAAGCACCGAGCCCCAGCAGGACCCATGGGCACCGTACCATTGCCTGACATTGCCCCGTGCCAGAGCTGGTGCCACGCTGGGGTGGTGGGTGTTCAGGAGCCAGTGGTGGCAGCTGGATGGTCGCAGGCAGCACAGCAGGGCTGTGTCACGTCCTGCCCCAGCCCCTCGCCCCTGCCCTGCGACGTGTGAGTCCTCAGCTACCCTCACCCCAGCATGTGTCCGTGGCTGCGAGGGCAACAAGGGGTAGCACTCTGCAAAGGGAATTCTGTGCAGGAAAGCCCAATGCCTGACACACTGGGGACATGCTGAGGATCAGCTGCCTGTGTGAGCAGCTTCTGTCCACGGGTTCCTGCCTGACTGTGAGACCATGGGGCTGTGTGGTGGGGCAGGGGGCTGTGGGACCTCCTCAGCCAGGTGGGCTCTGCTTCTCCCAAGGCCCAGCACTGTGAGTGCTGCCAAGAGTAGATGAGGCACCTGTGGACATGGCTGAGTTGGTGCTCGCCTGGCTGTGCCAGGGGTCTGTGTGTGGGAGTCTGGAGCATGCAGCCACTGGCAGTGAGGCAGAGGCTGTGGACAGGATTTTCCTGCCAGGCTCAGGGTCCTTGAGTGGAGGTAATGGGCAGAGCTGCACAAAAGCAGGATGAGGGCCCTGGGCACAGGGTCTAGTAGCTTGGGAGGGTCTTTGCTGGTGCTGCCTGCCCCCAAACCATTCTCCTGACACACTGTGGCTCAGTTGGGAAGGATGGGGCTGACGCAACCCAGGGTGCACACACAATGTGGTGAAAACAGGATGTGGTGTGACGAGATGAGCAGGAAGTTTCTGGGGGCCCCAGGAGACCCCACCAAGGGCCACGGTGGGCAGTGACACCTGCAGCAGAACCCAGAGACACTGGAGTTGTCCCCATGGTCTGTCTGAACCCAAGACGGTTGTCCCTGTGGTGTGGCACAGCTTGGACCAGTGGCAAGGCTGGCTGGTGCTGAGGCTTAGGGGACTGAAGGACATCCCAAGGCATCTGAAGCCTGCCTTCCCCTCGCTCCATAGCGGGCGTTCCGGGTGCCATGTCTCCATCTCTTGCTGCTGAGCAGGATTTAGCTGAGTCAAGGCGGCCGAGGCTGACACGGCCTCTCGAGGCAGCTGATGGGTCAGGGCCGTGCTGGGTTGCTCCCACTGCACCCATGACCCTGCATGGGCTGGATTTGTCACAAAGGGGTCCCAGCACAGAGCGGTGGGATCCCTACGGGAACCCTGGAGCAAGGGAGCTGCCATGGAGCCTGTGGACCAGTGGTCCCCACGGCTGGCACAAGACCTGGACCTTGAGTGGAGGGGGGTTTGGCAGAGACGAGGGGAGTTGCATTGCAGGGCTGGGGATCTGCTGGGGTGGGGGAGCCCAGCTGATGGAGGGGAAAGGAGGGGACCCCTGCGCTGTGTAGTGAGCTCAAGACGTGCTGGGTCGAGTGTCCTGGCAGCCCCCGAGGAAGGAAGGGCTGAGCCAGCCCCAGGCCTCCGGCCCCGGGCCAAGGAGGGGGAGCAGGGCCCTGGCGCCCGGTTTCCGTGCCCGGCCGGGAGCAGAGGAGTTAAGGTGCTGTTGGCTGTGGCTCCCGGCGGCAGGAACAGGGTGTTGGTGGTGCTGGCTCCCGGCGGCCCCGGAGCTCATTGGTGCCGAGGCCCTGAGTCACCGCGGAAGCACCGGGGCCGCAGGTGCCCGCGGCCCGGCCCGGCAGCTCCNGTGGCTCCGTGTCTGCCGGCCTTGCCCGCGGCCTCGGGACAGAGCATGGGGCAGGCGCAGCCCCTGTGCCACGGGCTTGGCTTTGGGCGGGGTGGCGAGGGGGCCGTGTGGTGCGGCTGCTGCTCCACAGACAGGTCCTGCCGGTGACCCTCGCTGCCCCTGGGCAGGGCCCTCCGGCTCAGCTGCCGGCAGCAGGAGCTGTGGGAGCCCCCAGTCGTTCTTGGGGTCCCACGGTGCGGTGGGTCACTGTCTGACTCCTGTGCCAGGCTGGAGGTGGGGGCAGTGCCTCCTCCAGCCTCCCTGTCCATTGGCACTGCTCTGCTCGCAGCCAGGCCTGCTGCGGCTCCCCAAGGCAAGTGCTGTGCAGAGCCAGGGAAGGGTTAATGCCTTCTTCCTTCCCTAGAAGAGCTCCTGCATCTGGGGTTTCTCTTCCTCTGGCTGCTGCTGACATGGCTGGGCTGCTGTCACGAGTGCTCAGCTTCCGCCAGGGAGGGACCTTCCGTGGCTCGGGAACAGCCCTGCCATCCCCTCTGCCCTGCAGTCTCACCCTGCACTGCACCTACCCCAGGGCTGCAGGGACCCCAGCCCACTCCCAGGCAGGCAGGGGAGGCAGTGCTGAAGGCCTGTCTTGGCCCAGCTCCAGCCTTGACAGGGATTTGGGGGTTTCTGTGTCTGCCAGCGGGGTGCAATGCAGCTCATCCATCCCACAGTGAGCCTGGGCTTTCTGGACACCCTAGGGACTGGGCAGTGGGGGCTGGTGCTTGTGGGAACAGTGCTGAGGGGTGCAGAAGGTGCTCAGATGTATTGACACAGCTCTGGTGTTGTAAGGTTAAGTAACTTGTAAGCCGACTTGTCTGGTTCGGGTTTCCTGACATGGGAGACTGAAGATACTGGGAAGTGTCAGCATTGTGTCTGAGACGTGGTGTCGCAAGCTGGGGCGCCTTGGCAGTGAGGGGTTTGTGAAGGAGGAAGCTCGTCAGAAACTGAGGCAGAACTGGGGAAGTGCTGAGCTTGGAGATTCAGTGTGTGGGGTCACGGTCACCTCAGGGAGGCTCCCTTGGAGATGGCGTGGGGAGAAACAATGTGCGGTTGAGGATGGTGCCAGTGCAAAGGCACATGGTGTCCCTGGGTGCTGGCACAGGGCAGTGACCTTGCTGTGGATGCTCTGGTGAGTCTGGGCTAGCAGCAGCAGTGGCTGGGAGCCCATGGATGTGGTGGCACAGGGGACCTCAGCAGGATGAAGGGTGATGCTTGGGGCGGGGGAGGATGTGACAGCCCCACAGGTGCCTGTCGCCAGCACCTTGGGGTGGGAGGTGGGGATGATGTGAGAGTTGAGCCAGAGGGTGCTGCTGCCACCTCCCTTGGGGATCACATCTGGAGGGACAGTGCTTTGCTGTCCTCACGGGCAACCTTGGTGCAACGCATGGAACCTGCTGGCAGAGGTGGGAGACACAGGCATAGGAGGAAGGTTGGGAGCACTGCTGGAGGAGCAGGTGACCTTGGCGACCCACAGAAGGGAACAGGAATGGCATACCTTGTCACTGGGAATCAGGAGGTCACGAGCCAGGGAACACTAGGAATGTTCCAGGAGCGGGGGGGGCATGTGGCAGCCCTGTGCTTGTGCCTCAGGGATGGCGTGGGAGGGGGAGTGCATGGCTCCCTGGAGTGATAGGGAGTTGTAGATGTCATGGTGTGCAGGAGGAGTTCCAAGCCCTGCCCTGGAATGATGGATCCAGTGCAGAGGAGGCTGCAAGGGCGGCTGGGAGCTGGTTTATGTTTGGGGCTCACCCAGTGCAGCAGAACAACCTGCGTGGCTCCAGGTCCATGTGGAGCCCAGAGCACAGGGCACAGCTGCACAGCCAGGGAAGGGACCAAAATGGGTACCCACATCAGCCTGGCTGAGGTAGAGTAGAGTGAAATGGGGAGTGGCAGGGCTGGGGTTGTCGGGAGCAGCACTGGAACTGGTCCAGAGGCCATGCTAGTCCTCACTGTGCAGCTGCTGTGGGCTTAATCAGCAGGACCCGACGGTGCCCAACTCCCACACTGAAACTGCTGCCTAGTGGGGCAGTGCCTCGCATTCCTTGCGTGCTGTCAGTGCCACTTGGTCACTGCACGGGCCCGTGGACTCTGCTCGCCAGCCTGGCTCGTCTGGGCACCCAGCAGCTCCACGTTCTGACTCCATCCGGGCCCAGAACTGCCAGCTGGGAGCAGAGGCTGTGCCAAAGCCTGTCAGGGCTGATTCCCAGGGTCACACGTGCTAACCTGACTGTGTCTCTGCTCAGTGCCCAGTGATCTGACCCCAGAGGAGTGCCAGGAGCTGGAGAACATCCGCCGCCGCAAGCAGGAGCTGCTGGCTGACATACAGGTTTGATGCTGGGGGTGATGCCCACACAACTCCCCAGTCCCAGGGGACAGCCTGGGAGGCAGGGGACAATCTCCCTGCTCATGTCACTGGCAGTGTCCCTGCAGCCTCATCCAGAGCGTCCCTCACTCCACTACCCCACAGCACTGCCTCTGAGGAGCTCTGGGAACAGGGAAAGGGGCCCAGCAGGGACGTGATCCCGAGTGGCAGCTGCCCTGCCCTGCTCTGGCAGCCGTGGCTTTTCCAAAGCTCCAGGCCACGCAGTTGTGCTGTTCCCTGGGGCACCAGTGTCTGTGCCAGCCCCTGCCTGGCACAGGCAGGGACCGTGTCTCTGGGCCAGGCCAGTGCCCTGGCAAGCGCCTGCGAGGTCAGAGCTCATGTGGGACACTGTCAGTCCTGTCCCTGCTTAAGGCAGCAGAGGCTAATTCCTGCCATATGCTGGGCATGATCTGAAGGGATTAGGGGTAATTTTGTTAACCTCCGAATCTGAATCTCTTCCTTCCTGCGTGCTGGGAGTGTTGTGATGCTGTAGGGATTAGCAGCGGGGGAGGGAGGGGAGGAACCAGCCCCACTGCCAATGCTGCACACCCTCCCCACCCCCAGGAAGGAAGGAGGGGCTCTGGGGCCTTTTGCAGGAATGGGGCTGCCTCCAGGGCTGGGGGCTGGAGGGTTTGGGGGAGAGCCCCTCAAAAGTGCCCCTTCTCCCCACAGCGCCTGAAGGATGAGATAGCAGAAGTGACAAATGAGATTGAGAACCTGGGCTCCACGGAGGAGAGGTGAGTGCCCAGCCCAGGCCCTGCTGAGCCCTCTCTGGTGCCCTGCAGGAGCTGAGGGCAGCTGAGCACTGCAGCCCTGCCCATGGTGCTCATGTGAGTGGCTTTCCCAGTCCCTCTGAGCTCGTGGGAGCAGGATCCTGGGTTGAACTGCTGCTCCCAGGTCTGTTTTTCCAAGCCCCAGTCTCTCTGTCTGGCTGTATTCACTGCCAGGCTTTGTTATTCTGAGCTGGTGCAGGCAGTGCCAGCCAGGATTAGGGGTCCCACTTTCGGGAGCCAACTCCCAGCGCCGTTCCCAATCACCCACTGGGGCATGAAGGCTGTCCCCTCCCACCAGCCCCACTGCTCTCCCTAGAGCCTCACCGAGCCAGCTTATCTGAGCCTCCCCATGCACTGGTGACCTGACAGGTGCTGTACCTGCACCCCCTCTGCTCGGGGTGACCCCGAGGAGGGGTTATGGCAGCTCTGCTCTGCTCTGGGACCTGGCAGGCCAAGAGCAGCCCTGGGCTATGGCACAACAGTGTGTTGGCTTCACCCCACACGGGTCCAGCACAGGGGACTGGCACCCATCAGTGTGGGCTGACGGGTGCAGTGCACTGCCCCAGGGGCCAGGCAGAGGCAGGAAGTCCCGGCTGGGAGCTCAGAGCTGCTTTGTGCCTTGCAGGAAAAACATGCAGAGGAATAAGCAGGTGGCCATGGGCAGGAAGAAATTCAACATGGATCCCAAGAAGGTACTGTGGGGTGGGGAGCAAGGCTTGTCACGAGCCTCTGGGACCATGCTGGGTTCTGCCAGCTCTCAGTCCAGGTGCCTGTGGCCAGGGCAGAGGTGGGGGCAGGAACTGGGGGGCAGCAGCAGACCCTCAAGTAGCCTCTCTTGCACTGCTCCAGGGCATCCAGTTCCTGATTGAGAATGACCTGCTGAAGAACACGTGTGAGGACATCGCTCAGTTCCTGTACAAGGGAGAGGGCCTCAACAAGACAGCCATTGGTGACTACCTGGGCGAGAGGTGTGTTGGCCTCTGGTCTCCTGGGGGTGTTCTGAGGGATGGGACACTGCAGCTCTGTGCTGAGGGCAGCCGAGTGGGGGTACCTGGGGTGCTGAGGGCAGCTGGGAGTGTTCAGTCCATGGCTGGCACTTGAGAGTGCCCAGTTGTCACAATCCATTAAATGTGTGCAGACAAGCCCAGGACATGAACAGTGGGTAACTGCAGCTTCCCCCCGTGAATGAGCAGAGTCTGGAGTGGAGCAGGGACAGTGGGGCTGCTTGGCAGTCACAGGAGTGCTGATCCTGCACCCCTCATGCTCTGGCTTTGTTCCTGCAGGGATGAGTTCAACATCCAGGTCCTGCATGCCTTCGTGGAGCTGCACGAGTTCACTGACCTCAACCTCGTGCAGGCCCTGCGGTGAGCGAGGGGCTGGGAGTTGACTGTGGCCCACCTGGGGGATGGTAGGGGACCATGGTGGCCTGGGCATGGACGGGGGACCGTGGAGCCCCAAATCAGTGCCACAACTTGCTCTCCACAGGCAGTTCCTGTGGAGCTTCCGGCTGCCCGGGGAGGCGCAGAAGATCGACCGGATGATGGAGGCCTTTGCCCAGCGGTACTGCCAGTGCAACCCCGGCGTCTTCCAGTCTACAGGTGAGCACCTGCCCCAGAACCTCTCCCTGCCATCCTGTCCCGCAGCTGACTTTCCCCTCTGCCCCTGCAGACACGTGCTACGTGCTTTCCTTCGCCATCATCATGCTGAACACGAGCCTGCACAACCCCAACGTGAAGGACAAGCCCACAGCAGAGCGATTCATTGCCATGAACCGCGGCATCAACGATGGGGGGGACCTGCCCGAGGAGCTGCTCCGGGTGAGGGCCGGGGTGCACGGGGGCCGTGGCCAGGATGCTGAGCTGGCCCGGAGCAGGGCCTGCCAGAGGGCTCCAGGGCAGAGCAGAGCTGACACTGTGTGTCATTGTACCAGAATCTCTATGAGAGCATCAAGAACGAGCCCTTCAAAATCCCTGAGGATGATGGCAACGACCTCACCCACACCTTCTTCAACCCCGACCGGGAGGGCTGGCTCCTGAAGCTCGGTGAGTACTGCTGGCCAGGGAGGGCAGCCTGTCCCCAGGGACAGAGCTGGGACATGGGTGCAATGCCCCTCTTCTGCTGCCCTGGCTCTTCGGAGCATGACGGGGCTACAGCGAGGCACAGCCCCCTCAGGAAAGGCACCCATGTGCAGCAGCTCTCCATCTTCCCTGGACTGGGCAGCAGAAGTGAACTCGGAGCTGATGAAGCCCTGCAGAGTGGCTGGGTGGGCATCCCGGGGGATTCTTCCTCCAGGCTGGGCAAGCCCCCAGAGTGCAGAGCTGGTATCGGGGTCCGATGTTGGAGCACAGAGACCTTGAGGCCCTTCAGGTCACCGAGTCACAGCAGGGTGTGTCAGAACAGGCCCCTGGGAGCGAGTGGCGAGCTGCCCCAGGCTGCGTGCGTCCCCCCTCATGCCACAGACAAGCCCTTGCCTCACCTTCCCACAGCATTATCACCTCTGCATCCCAGCTCCACATGCAGGCAGTGTGCATGGCATCCCTGCTGCACCGCCCGGCTCCTGTGGCCGGAGCCCTCTGTGCCCTGGCTCCTGTGGCTTCTCTTCTCGGCACCTCTGGGGAATCCTCTGCCCGGGTTCAGTGGGGGGGGATGGGTGCTGGCAAGATCAGGGCCCAGGGGCATTTCACTAGGGTTCTGGCAAGGCTCAGGACTCCTGGTGTATGGCCACTCCGTCGGGAGGGGAGGGGAGAGGGGCTTTATCCTCGGCCCAAGGGCTGAGCGAGAGCCACCTGCTCCCTGCTCTGGGGTAGGGGTACACAGGAGTCAGCTCCAGGCTCTCCTGTCCCTGACAAGCCCAGTGCCCAGCTCGTGGAGGGGCCCTGGGCACAAAGGTTCAGGTTGGCACTGCTGCCTTCAGCAGACACAGGGACAGAGAGGCAGCAGAGTGGCCGTGGGCCCCAGCTCACTTGTGGAGTAGGGAGAGACGCTGTGTGTCAGCCATGGAGTGGAGGGAGCCAGGCCCCCTGCCCAGCAGCTGAAGAGCCACCTTCCCACAGAGCCACAGTGAACCAGGGCAGTCGGCCCCCACGGCCCAGCAGCTGGCCTGACCCCTCACAGCTTCCCCGCTGCAGCCTGGCCCCACTGACCCGCAGGGTGAGGGGGGGCTTTGGGATTCCTCTTTTTAGTTTTTTCCCTTTTTTTTTTTTTTAATTTTCTTTTCTCCCTCATTTGTATGTTTCCATGATTTTGGCTCTTCCTTTCCCTGCCCCCCAACTCCAGGAGGTACGTACCCCCCTCCCCTGCTCTGCTCACACTGCTGGGGCTTCGTTTCCTTTGCATTTTTAATTGCTGGTGATGAGCCTCATTGCTGCTGCTACTGCTGCTAACCCCACACCACGCAGGGACCTCACCTGCCGCGGGACAGCCCCGCTTCACCCACAGGCAGGGACGTGGGGTGTGACCCCACCGCTGCCACATGCTCCCCAAGGAGCTCCCCCTCTGCCACCCCGGAGGAGGACAGGGCCACAGTGGCTCCTTGCCCAGCTGCTGGCTGGGGCCACCCGTCCAGCCATGCTTTGCCGTGTCTGCAGGCAGCTCAGGCCGACCAGTGTCTTCACCTCCAGTGCCACAAGGGACGGGGGTGGGTTTGGTGTGTCCTTGGCAAGGGCCCCAGCCTGTGTGCAGGGGGTGCTGGGGGGTGCTGAGTGCCTGGAGCTGAATGGGAGCAGGCAGGAGCCTGTGCTGTGCCAAGGGCTCACGGCAGTCCCCGTGTGGGCACCCCAGGGTGTCAGGAGCATCTGTGCTGGCCCTCGGAATCGCTGTGGGGCAGGGAGTGGGGCGGGCACCCAGCTGGCATGGTGGAGCAGGGGGCACAGTCCTGGCTCCTCCTGTCCGTGCCAGACCCAGTCCACAGGGGTGGGTGTTTGTCCCTCATCCTGCACTGTTGTGATGGCTGTGGTGGAGAGGAGCCGGGCCCAGGGGTGAGTGGCCCCTGCACCCAGGGAGCAGCTTCTCCCACTGCGGTGGTGGCTGCGAAGCTCAGCTGGCTCAGCACCAGGACGGGTGGGACCGTGGTCAGTTAGAAAGTCCCCCTGTGCCGACGGGAGCTGCCTGGCTGCAGTGTCCTCTGGCTGTGCCGAATCCGTGTTTGGATGGGAACGGGCGCAGCGCTCCTGGCCCGGCACCCCACCTTTGCCTCCATCCTCATCCGTCTGCTTCCCGCTCTGGCTCGGGGCGGTGTGTGCTGCCTGCTGCTGCTGCCTGGCTCTGCTTGGCTCTGTGTGTCTGCTGGAGCCCGTGTGTGTTTGCCCGGCTCCCGCGCTGCTGGGCCCGGCTGTGCTCGGCAGGGCTGTGCCCGACTGTCCCTCTCTGCTCCCAGGGGGAAGGGTGAAGACGTGGAAGCGGCGCTGGTTCATCCTGACTGACAACTGCCTTTACTACTTTGAGTACACAACGGTGAGTGGGCTCTGCACAGGGAGCTGAGCCAGGGCAGGGAAGGGGCTGGATTGGGGGTGTCCATCCCACAGCTTAACCTCTGCTTGGCCACACCAGGATAAGGAGCCCCGTGGCATCATTCCCCTGGAGAACCTGAGCATCCGCGAGGTGGAGGACTCGAAGAAGCCCGTGAGTACCCCAGCAGTGTTCTCTGGGGTTTGGGGCCAGCCCTGGTGCTTTGGCTTGGGTAGGGAAAGCTGGGGGGTGTTGCAGCTCTCCAGGATTCCCCCAGGAGAGGTGGGGGGTCCCACGGCCGTCACTGCCTCTGCCATCACAGCAGCTGGGTGCAGACCAGGTGCCAGTGAGCGCAGTGACCGGGACTGGTGGCAGGGCACGTGTGGGGCCATGGGGTGATGATCACAGCACATCCATCCCTCTCTGCTGTGCTGGGTGGCTGTGCCAGGGGAGTGCAGCTGTGCCTCGTCCCTCCCAGCCTGGGGTCCCCTTTGGAAATGGGGGGCTACCTCTGAGCGATCTTTCTCTCCCAGAACTGCTTTGAGCTCTACATCCCTGACAACAAGGACCAGGTGATCAAGGCCTGCAAGACAGAGGCAGACGGGCGCGTGGTGGAGGGGAACCACACCGTGTACCGCATCTCGGCCCCCACGCCTGAGGAGAAGGAGGAGTGGATCAAGTGCATCAAGTGAGTGCCCAGAGGAGCATGTGAGGGCACGGTGCTGGGCAGGGGCACAGCAGGGACCTCCCTGCTGCCCTTCAGGGGACAGTGCTTCCCAGGGCACCCTGCAGGGATGGGGGGAGTGAGCTTTCCCAGGGACATAAAGGGACCTGCCCAAGGCCAGCCAGGCAGGTCGCACTCAGCGCTGCAGCAGTTTGGCCTGACCCCATCCTTGTTTCCCTGGCAGGGCAGCCATCAGCCGGGACCCCTTCTACGAGATGCTGGCTGCCAGGAAGAAGAAGGTCTCCTCCACCAAGAGGCACTAGCAGCCAGACTGGCCTTGTGAGGCCAGGGTGCCCCCCGGCAGCCCAAGCGTCCCCCTGTGCCAGGGGTGTGTGGGGCAGGGGCCACACTGCAGCCTGGCCCTCGGGGCCCAGGGCCCAGCTTCAGCTTCACTTCCTTTACCAGAGGGAGAGTGAGGGAGGGGGCACAGGCATCTTGGTGCCTCTGGCCCTCCATCACTGCCTCATTGCCAGGACAGCACCTTCACGGGCTCAAGCTGGGACACAGCACCCCTGGGAGCCCCAGCCTCAGCACCACAGGTGCCCTCCCTTCTCCTGACCCCCAGCAACCCCGTGGTCACACATGGCACTGCGTCCCCCCAGCACCCATGTCCAGACACACTTGGGATGTCCCTTTGGGAGGGTGAGCAGCTGGTGGTTTTAGGGTGCCATGGGCACTGGGGTGCAGGGTGTCTGCCCCAGGGAGGCCCTGCAGGGACACAGCTCCCAGCCCTCGTTGTAGCGGGCCTGGGTCTGTCATGGGTGTCCCTGTGCTGCTGCTTCAGGCCCTCCCAGCTGCTCCCTGCCCCAGGAACGGTCCCCATGGGCACAGGAGGGCTGAAGGGCAGGGACTGTCACTATCACGGTCTGCAGTGGTGCCACACGGGGCACAGACATGCCCTCACCCAGCCGTGGGGGTTGTGGCTTGGATGAGGCGACACTGGGTGGCATTGCCTCTGGCACGTCCTTGCAGCACAGTCCCCTCCTGCTGGGGTGACATGGTGCCATGGTGGGACATGCCCAGAGTTGGAGCCTGCCCTGGGGATGTCTGTGGATGGGTGGGGGCTGCAGCCCCCTACTCTCAGCCTCACAATCCACCTGTATAGTGTCCTGTCCCTGTCCCTGCGCACGGTCTGGAGGCGCCTGGATCAGTATTAGTCTATTTATCAGAGGTGTAAATACTCCTGTATAGTTTTCTCCTTGTAGATTATTTTGTATGTGGGTGGTTCAGCGCAGAGGCCTCACAGGGGTGGGGGGGGTCAGGATTTTTTATTCTAACCTTTTTTTTGTTTTTGCCATGGCCTTGTAAACTAGTGCTGAAGATCGGCAGCAAATAAACACTGCACTGCACTCCACGCAGCCTCCTGTGCTCTGTGTGCAGCTCAGAGTGGGCAGGAGTCCCCTGCCTCCCATCACAGCCAGCCCCTGCCCCGTGCCCGGCCTCAAACTGGGCTTGTGCTCCTCTCAGCCCAAGGTCTCAGTACCAGCAAGGCCATGCTGGATGAAGTGGCAGCACCGTGGCCAGTGCAGATCTTGGTTTGAGCCTCGGCCTCTCCACTTCAAAGCCCCATTTCTCTGTGTGCTGGGGGTGTTCATGAGCCTTGTGCCCTCATCAGCTGCCCCTGGCCAGGACTCTGTCTTGGGGACCTTGTTACAGGGCACGAGGTGGCCCTGCCAGGCTGGGACAACTGGTCCTGCATCCTGCTGTGCAGTGGGGCTGGCACCAAGCTTGGATGGGCAGCGGGTTGGTTTCCAACCACAGTGGCACTCACTGTGGGCTTGGGACAATAGGGGTGGTGGACACCCACTCGAGTACCTTGTCCTGCAGTGGGGCTGTCCCCAGGATTTGTCCCCAGGTGGTACCAGCTGTGCATGGGATCAAAGCCAAGGTGGGGATGAAGGCAAGCTGGGAGTGCAGAGCCTGTGCAGGCTGTGCTGCTGACACAGGAGGAGAAATTCCTGGCTGGGGGAGGCTGGTCTGACCTTGCACACGTGTCCCATGGTGGCAGCCTGCCAGAGCCAAGGGCATTCCCTGCTGTGGTCCCTGCCCTCCCTGTACCTCAAATGAGGCAGCCCTTGGGCACTGTGGCCTGAGTTGTGCCAGGGTGGGCAAACAGCCCTCGCTGAGGGACGGGGACACTGGAGGGGTGATGGGAGGCAGGGTGGAGAGCAGGCAGCCCTGCAGTTGGGCTGGTGCTGGCGGTTGGGCTGGTGCCAGGGCTCAGACTGTGTCAGTTGAACTGCAGCTGGGGTCAGTTGGGGTGCAGAGGTGTCTGGAGGCTGTTGGAGGGCTGAGGGGAGCAGGTACAGCCAGGTAGGACTGGGGTGAGCCAGAGGGGCGACGAGGCCAGGCAGGGGTGGGGCAGGTGGGGGGGCAATAGGGCCAGTCAGGGATGGGTCACATCGAGGGGCAATGGGGCTGGGGAGTGATGGGACCAGGCAGGGATGGGACCGACAGCTCCCCATGAGACTGTGTGTGCAGAGGGAAGGCCGAGGGCAGTGGAGGGGTGGTACAGGCAATGGGGTGTGGGGTTTGTGCAGCCCCTGACCCCTGGATCCCCCCAGGTGCTGGGGAGCTGTGGCCAAGTCTGGTGCCAGCACCATGTCGGCCACCCAGGATGACCCCCTTGGCTTCCTGGAGAACTTTGCTGCGGCGCTGCTGCGTATCACACCAGACAAGTGGGTCAAATTTATGGGCAGCGAGGAGGCCTCGGCCATGCTGGACAAGTTCTTCAAGCAGCAGGATATGCTGGAGCTGGTGCTGGGGCTGAGCACTGCTGGGCAGCTCCTGCCCACTGCCTGCTTCCCACCAGCCATAAAGGGCAAGGGCATCTACTTTGTGAAGAAGAAGGGTGAGACCATCACTGGGGAGAACTTACGGAGCAGTTTGCTGGTGGGAGACATCGGGTCCTCGCCCGTGGAGCAGCTCATCACCGTGCTGATGGAGGTGGGTTGTGTGCACAGGTACAGGCTTGGGATGGGCAGGATGAGCTCCCCAGGCACAGTGCTGTGCCAGGACACCCACTGCAGGCTGCTCAAACCAAACCTCCAGGTGAGCTCCAAAAGAAACTAAAATTCATAGAAAACACTTGCCCCCGACACTGGCCCTGACCTGTGCTAGGCTGAATGAGCCCCACCAGGAAAAGAGCTGGGTGAAGGTCACCAGCCTGGTTTTCTACCAGGCCCATCTGGATCACTTCCTCCCTGTGGTTTTAGAAACTTATCATAATGCCTCCTTCTCCCTGCTCCACATTGAAATCCCGTCTGGATTTCTCTCAAACTTCCCATAAATATTCCCACTGCCAGTCCAGAGTGCCCCCATGATTCCCCCTCAGTGCCAGGAGCTTTTGCTCATGTGTGAGCCTCTCACCCCACTGGGTGCACTCACTGTGCCAGTCCCAGCACTTCCCAGTGCATGAGAGATGGAAACCCAGGCCAAGGAGACTCCTGGTACCACTAATGACAAAAACACCAGCAAAACCCATCAGTGGCCACCAGAGTTGCAGCTGGACTGAGACTGTGCTGCAATGGGCAGTGAGAGGGGACGCTGGGACAGGCAGCACGACTGCCCACTGCCCTGAGTGTGGCAATGCCCAAGAGAGCATGGCAATGCCCAACTCATCCCTGTCTTCCAGGTCGTGTCCCCCCTGCTCCTGAGTGAGGAGGAGGGGCTGGGCTGGCCCAAGCTGGTGGTGGAGGACATGGTAAAACGGACCCACAAACTGCAGAATAAGATGTTCACGATGGGTGGGAAGATCCAGGGGAAGCCGCTGCTCCCGCTGCCTGAGCACCTGGTCAACTGGGATGACTCCGGTGTCGACCTGGACTGGTGGGTGCTGCTGGCACACTTGGTGCCAGAAAAGCCTGGCAGGGCCCCAGGGCAACATAAAGTCCCTCAAGGAGGGCCAGGAGCTGAGACACCAGCTCAGTCCCTGCACATGTCTGGGCACAGCCCCCCCTGGCAGTAGAGAACACTTAGGGGGCTCATGCCACACTGGCAGAGGTGGCCACAAGCAGGCGGGTGGGGCTCCCCTGGGGCTGTTTGGGGTTCCCTTGGGGCAGTTCCTGGCTCCTGCAGGGCATAACGTGGCTGCCTTTCAGCCTGGTGGGGCCTGCAGATGGTTCAGTGCTGCACGCCATAGAGACCGTGGTCATCGAGTGGTGCCAGCAGATTGAAGAGATCCTGACCCAGGTCTCAGCACGGCCACTGCTGGAGGGGAAGTACCCCCTGCCCAGGGCCGAGTTCGACTTCTGGCAGACCAGAATGACCAACCTGCAGTGCATCAATGACCAGGTACTGCCTCACCTGTGGTGGCCACATGTCCTTGTGCTGAGCCCCCCGTCCTGAGCCCCCCATGCTGACTCTGCCATCTCTCCCCTGCCAGCTGCTCTCACCCCAAGTGACAGTGCTGGCCAAGACAATGGAAAAGGCCAACAGCTGCTACTGGCCATCACTGCAGAACATGTTCAGGGCTGTCAGTGCTGGTGAGGCCCCGTGATGTGGTGGTGGCTGCCTTTGACAAGGTGTTCCCACCCCAACACAGAGTTTCTTCCTGTCCCAGGCCTGGAGGAAGCCAAAAACGTCAGCCTCCACCTGCAACCACTTCAGGCACTGCTGGAGGAGATGGAGCAAATGGAATATTCCCAGGTAAATGATATATGGCAAAATAACCACGTATCACTGGCGACATGGAGCCCCAGAGGCTGCCAGGGGTGCTCATCCCCCTGGCTCTGCCACGTCCCTGCACTGACCCAGCTCTGCTCCCACAGCTGCAGCCCTTCGTGCCCAGGATGCTGTGCACTGTCTGCCTGCTCCGAGTTCACTGCCAGCACTACCACTCACCTGCCCACATAGCCCGTATCATGCAGGAGATCTGCAACCTCCTCATCGCCATGGTACGGCCCCAGTGCCAGCACTGACCCACATCCCCTCCAGCTGGCCCACTGGGGCGGGTGTGGGGAGTCTAGTTGACTCCAGACACCCCAGACGAGGGAACAGCAGAGTCCCCTGGAGGGCTGGGCAGGGTCTGGAGCAGGCAGGGGTTGCAGGTGACCACCAGCAAGCCCGTGGCAGTGAAGGGGGCAGGAGGAGCTCTCCTGACAAGAGTCCCTGCCTGTGTCTGTCTGTCCCAGACCCGTAAGTTCTTGAGCCCTGAGGACATGCTGAAGGGGCTGCAAGGAGAAGCCCAAGAGACCCTGGCAGGAATCAAACTGAGCATCTCCACCATAGAGAAGTTCTACCAGTCCTACACCACTTACTGCTCTGACCTGATGCCCACGTTGTTCCCGGTGGGTGTAGAGGCAGTGTGGGGGCACTTGGGCCCCTCCATGCCAGCCTGACTGACAACCCCCCTCTCTCACAGGACAACTCACAGCTTTGGGATTTCCCCCCTCTCCGTGCCTTCGTAAGGATGGATGCCTTCTTGCACAGACTCAGGACCATCGAGGTGACTGCACAGCATTTCAGGGCACGGTGCCAGCCTTGGCTGAGCCTTCCCTGGCCTGGTGACCCTGGGGTGGTCCCTGCGAGCGCCCAGGGTGGGCTGGGGCCACTCGTGCAATGGGACTTTGCTGTGAGTGTGGTGGCACCATTCCCAGCACCGCCCTCCTGCTCCTGAGCCCCCAAGGCAGGATGGGCACCCCCCATCCCTGGGAGGATATTCCTCAGGATGGGTGACCTGGCAGGATGCAGCCCTGTGCTGGTGCTTCAGCTCCTGCACCTGCAGCCTGGAACAGAGGGATCCGGGTGAAATGGAATTTGTCCTTGCCAGGAGGTGTTCCATGCAGCTATCGAGTTCCTGAAGCTGGAGAAGACAGTTGTGGGAGGGGTGCGAGGAAACTTCCTTGGGAGCTGGGTGTTGCGGATCTCTGAGGAGGTCTCTGAAGTCACCAAGAGTTTTGGTGATGTCAAATATGATCCCTTGGATACCGACGAAGAGGTGAGTGGATGCTGGGATGGAAATGTAAAGGGTGCTGGGATGGAGGTGTAAGCATTTGCTCTTGCTAGAACACACTGCAGGGCGGCCCTTGGGACTGTCCTGTGGCAGCACAAGTCTGGCTTTGGGGCAGGTCAAAGGGCTCTGGGCCCTTCAGTCCTTCAGAAAGGATTTGGGAAGGAGACATAGGGACTGTGCCAGTTTAAATCATTTTGCTCTCACTGGTAGCAATGGAACAGAGACTTTGCAGAGTTCCAGAAGAAGGTTCAGGATGCAAACAGGCAGCTGGCCACCATCTTCTGCCAGGGCTTTGATGACTGCAACCGCCTGTCGACTGCTGTGAAGGTACCTGTGTCCCAGCTTGGCATCCAGGCTTGCTGCACCCGCCGGGGCCGGGGGTCACTGCCCACACCAGGGGTGCTCTGTGGTGCAGGAACCAGCACCTCTGTCTCCCACAGCTGGTGCACATGTTTGCCTCCGTGCTGGAGCGACCCCTGGTCAGGGCTGAGGTTTCCCCCTGCTACCTGGCCCTGCTGGGGATGTTCGAGGCTGAGCTGGAGAGTGTGAAGGTGCTGTACGACACCCAGACCGTGTCCCCCCCACCCGCAGGGGGGGCCCAGCCCGTCCACAAGAACCTGCCACCCGTGGCCAGGCAGCTGAAATGGGCTCTGGAGCTGCAGCAGCGACTGGAGGGGCCACGCAGGGACTTGTTGGCCATCAGCCACCCGTACGTGCAGGTCCCCTGTCACCCCGTGGGGACGTGGGGCAGCAGCTGGGCAGGATCTGGCCCGGCCTCAGTTCCCTGCCATGGCCTGCTGCAGCAGCTGCGGATTTATTTTGCCCCTGACAGTGCCATGGTGGGTGCTGAGGCTGAGGTGGTGTCTGGCAAGTATGAGGAAATGATGGGGCTGCTACAAGGTCACAGCAAGAGGGTCTATGGGGAGTGGGCACGTGGACCTGGGCAGGAATGCCACTTCAGCCTGGAGCAGCCCTTGCTCCGGAGGGACCCCGACTCCGCCCTCCTCGATGTGAACTTCAGCAAAGAGGTCAGTGCTGGCACAGGGAACGCCCCGACGTGAGCCCTGCAGCCTCAGGGACGGGGGGTTTGGCTGATGAACCCCTTCCCAGCTGTGGCATTTCCCAGCTCGCGGCCGTTCTGCGGGAGGTGAAGTACCTGAAGATCCAGCAGCAGCAGGACATCCCAAAAAATGCCGAGGATCTCTTTGCCCAAAATGAGACTTTCCAAAAGCTTGGAGACAACCTAGAGCTCATCGTGAGCTGGTACAATGAGGCAGGTTCTGAAAGGGAAACAACCTGGCTGTTTTTCCATGTCAGGCTGGGAGGGGCCGGCGGGGTGGGAGGACTGCAGGCACATCACTGCAACCTCAGGTCTCTGCCCGTGCCGTGGCTGAGCCAAGCTGTGGCTGCTGCCACCCTCCCCCTGGCCCCAACTCCTTGTTGGAGGGATGGGGACCCCGTTCCTCAGTGCCTGGCTGGAGCAGGGTCCCTGCCCCACCTGGACACTCACCAGTGGATGTGTTGGCCCAGGTAAAGCAGCGGCTGCTGCTGGTGGAACGGCCACTGGTGGCAGAGGAGCTGGGGGCCCTGGACAACCGCCTGGCCAGTGCTGAGCAGTCCCTGTTCTGGAGCCACGAAGGTACAAACCCCTGCCTCGACCATCCCAGGCCTTGGATCTTCTGTGTGTGTCTGAGGGGATCCCCAGCCTCCCGCCGCCCTGGAGGTGTCTGCACAACCTGCTCACATGTGCATTTCCCTCCCAGGTGTCATGGAATACGTCCAGGAGGTAAGGGACACCCTGCAAGACCTGCAGAGACGGATCCAGAGAGCAAAGCTGAACCTAGAGAGCATCACCCAGCTGATGAAGGTAATGTTTGCTTCACAAGCATCTTCCCAGGACACAACAAGCTGGGATTCTGCCTTCCCTGGCTCAGCAGAGCAGTCCCATTCTCTCCTCTCTGCAGGACTGCTCGGCCACTCCCTTGTTTGGAAGGAAGGACAACAAGGCGACTGCGCTTCTGGACCTGGATGGGAGAGAAAAAACCTTAACCCAGCGCTGCGCTGCCATTGAGAAAGTGGCTGCAAGGGTCCAGGAGATGGTGGAGGTGAGGAATGGCCCACAGGACGGAGCACTGGATGGGCCCACAGGGGCCACAGGGAAGGACTGCAGTGTCAGGGGCCGGTGCCTTTGCTGTGTGTTCACTGACAAACACTTGCTGGTTTTCCCGTGGCAGGAGAACGTGACCGTGTTTAAGGCTGACAAGTCCACAGAGATGTGGCTGGATTATGTGGGATACATAGACAGGATCGTGCTCGATGGGCTCTGCAAACTCGTCCAGAAATCCCTGCAGTTTCTGCTCAGCAACATGGACCCTAAGGTAGGTCTCTGTGTGCCAGCAGCTTGTGTGGTGGGCTTGGGTTGTCCCACCACTCACTGCCAGTTTGCCCAGCGGCCAAATGGGCCAGTCCCAGTGCTCCCCAGTGGTGCTGGTGACCCCCATTGTCCCTGTTGCTTGCAGGGCTGGGGCTGTGGGACATGAAGGCTGACACTGGGCACTGACCTGTTTCAGGCCGAGGTGTCCCCACTGTTTGAGGTGCAGATGGAGCTGTACGAGGGCCAGGTGCGGTACCAGCCTTCACTAGAGATGGGAGACAGCGACAATCTCCTGGCACTGGTGGAGGGGCTCTTTGGGGACACTGAGATGGTGGCGGCCTCCATGCCACGGCTGCTGGAGGGGATGATCAGCTACAAGGTGGGTCCTTGGCAAGCAGCAGCTCCCAGCTCAGCTGGAGGTGGGCGAGGATGCCCGGTGCCCCCAGGCGGTCCCTGAGCTCTGCCATCCCTTCAGACTGCACTGGAGGAGCAGGCAGATCTTGCGAGGATGCGGGAAAAGCTGGTGTCGTTGGTGGTGAGCGCCATGGAAGAGGGCGAGGAGTTCAGTGCCAGCTTTGAGGAGCACTCCCGCCTGTGGCAGGAGAGCCCCGAGGAGTTCCTGCACCGCTTCCTCACCGTGGGCAGCGCCCCCGGCCCCGAGGACGCAGAGCCAGAGCCACCTCCAGAGGAGCCTGTGGAGTGTGGGACCCCATCCCTCCAGCTCTTTCAGCAGGAGGTGTGGGATGGGTACCTGGGTGTTTGTCCCCTGGAGGACACGAGGTGCCCGGGGAGGTGCCAGCACGGGCTGTGACCCACTCTTGTCCCCAGATCGATGCCCTCGAGGCGCTGTACAAAGAGGTGCTGGAGTTTGCTGACACCAAGGTGTTTGGAGGGGGGTGGCTGCAGAGCGACTGCCGCCTCTTCAAGAAGGCCCTGCTGGACAGCATCAAGGGCCAGAGCCTCGTGCTCCGGCGGTACCTCGCCCACCACGTCACCAGCAGGTAAGGACCTAGTGAGCTCCCAGTGCCCAGAACCCAGCTGGGCTGTGGCACAGGCACCACCGTGTGCCAGGGCAGGGCTGGCCACAGGGCCAGGAGCTGTGGAGGTGCTGGTGAAGGTTCCAGGCACCTTCAGGGGCAGGTCTGTGTGGTGCCATGCCCTGCAGAGTGAGCTCTGAGCCCCGTCAAGGATGCCTGGTGAGCACCACTGTCCTCCCAGTCTCCAGGAGCTGGAGGATTTCATCCAAGAGTCCACTGCCGGCCTGAGTAAACCTCTGGAGGAGGGAGACTATGAGGGGCTGGTGGAAGTGATGGGACACCTGGCGAGGGTCAAGGAGAGGCAGGCAGCAACCGACAGCATGTTTGAGCCCCTGAGGGAGACAATTGCCCTGCTCAAGACTTATGGGGATGAGATGCCGGCAGAGGTCCACCTGCAGCTCCAGGTAGGCTGCTTGGGGTGCAGGGGGCTGGGCAGAGGCTCCTCAGGGCCAGGCTAGTGACCCCACATGGTACCCATTGCAGAGCCTGCCTGGGCGCTGGAGCAACAACAAGAAGCTCTGTCTGAGGGTTGCAGAGAGCGCGGCGCCCCTGCAAGCCAACGAGGCCACCATCCTCCGTGGCAAGTGCCAGGAGTTTGAGGTGCCTGACTGGGGCTGGGGGCACATGGGCAGCTCCTCAGCAGCTTCGGGAAGACCCCACTGCTCTTCCCGACTGCCGGGTGCCGACTGCCCCCCCTGAGCCCCATCCTCCCACACAGGTCAAGCAGCTTGCCTTCCGGGAGACCTTCCAGGCAAAAGCTCCTTTTTCATACACAGATCCAGAACCCTACAAGTCACTTAACAGGGTAAGAAAGGAGAGGACACCAGGGCCACTGGTGCCCCCACTGCACTGGGTGCCGGGGAGTGGCAGCTGCTCTGGTTCTGGCTCCAGCTCCCAGCCCAGCAGGGATGGAGCCACCCCTGGAGTAGGTGACATGTCCCTGGCTGAGGCCTTCTCCTTTTCTCTGTCCAGCAACATAAGAACATTACAGCCATGGAGAAGGACATGGCAGCCCTGGCCACCTCGGCTGCACTGTTTGAGGTGTCAGTTCCAGAGTACAAACAGCTCAAACTGTGTCGCAGGGACCTGCGCCTGCTGAAGGAGCTCTGGGACATGGTCAGTCTGGTACGTGCCACGGTCTGGGAGCCAGGACACAATGCCCAACGCTGCCTTCAGGCAAGGGGTGGACAGTAGGCTCCTCTTGACTGGCTCTGAGCACAAGTGTCCAGCAGGGCCAGCCAGGCATTGCCAGCCAAAGGTGCAGAGCTGCTGTAGCTCCTCAGAGAGCACATCACTCTCAGAGAGAGGATGAGACACAGGGCAGATGTGCAGGTGTGGGAGCTGCACAGGTACACAGTGTGTGCACCTGTGGGAGGCACGGTGGGCACATGGGGCATGTGGGCCATGGATATGCTGCTCTTCTTCCTGAGCAGGAATGCTTCTGCTAATCACATGTCTGTGAAAATGTATCCTGGGTCCAGGTGAACATGAACATTGAAACCTGGAAGACGACCAAGTGGAGTGAGCTCAACGTTGAGGATATGGATATCGAGTGCAAGAAATTTGCAAAAGACATCCGGGGCTTGGACAAGGAAATGAAGGGCTGGGACGTGTTCGTAGGGCTGGACAGTAACATGAAGAACATGATCACGTCCCTGCGCGCCGTGAGCGAGCTGCAGAACCCGGCCATCAGAGACCGGCACTGGCAGGAGCTGGTGCAGGCAACCAAGGTGCTCCACGTCCTCCCACCCCTCCATGTCTCCAGCCCCTACCCAGGGGGCTTCTGAGAGCCACACCCAGCAAGGGAAGGGTGCAAAGGAAGGGTGCCTTTGGGTTTAAATCCGGCCACACACAACTGTTTGTGTAGGGTCTCTAAGCACGGGTGTTAATGAGCTCGTTTGGGTGAGCTGCTGGACTGCCTCTCCACAGAGGGGAGTGCATGGTCTGACCATGCTGGTTCTGCTCCAGGTAAAGTTCACCATGTCCGAGAACACCACCCTTGCAGATCTGCTGCAGCTGAACCTGCACAAGTTCGAGGAGGAGGTTCGTGGCATTGTGGACAAAGCCACGAAGGAGGCAGGGATGGAGAAGGTAAGTGGGGCTTGGCTCCTCCCCTGCTTTGCTCAGAGCCTTGTGCCAATTTGGCTCTGGAGCTGGAGTCCACAGGCGCCACAGAGCTCATGGAGGCCCTGCCCAGAGCAGGGGTTCCTCGGCCGCCCTGGCCTCCTGCAGGGGCTGGACTCAGCACCTCGGTGCCCAGCTCATCCTCGTGCCCTGACTGCAGGTTATGAGTTCCCTAAGCACTACTTGGACAACGATGCAGTTTGAGCACGAGCCCCATGGCAGGACTGGACTCCCACTGCTCAAGCCAGACGAGCTGCTCATCGAAATGCTGGAGGACAACCAAGTGCAGCTGCAGAACGTGTTGGCCTCCAAGTACCGAGCCTTCTTCCTCCGGGAGGCACAGGACTGGCAGCATAAGCTGTCAACTGCTGACGCTGTTATCAGCACCTGGTTTGAGGTGCAGAGGAAGTGGGGTCACCTGGAAACGATCTTCATTGCCTCTGAAGACACCCGCAGCCAACTGCCAGAGGAGTCAAAGAAGTTCGATGTCATCGACGAGGATTTCCGAGTGCGAACCTCATTCCTGCTCCCCTTCCACCCCACGGCTCACTGCCAGTGCAGGTGGGCTGAAGTGTTTTTCCTCTTCAGGAACTAATGGCTGATGCAGTAAAAACTCCCAATGTGATCGAATGCACCAACAAGCCCAGGCTGCTCGAGCGGCTGGAAGAGCTGCAGGACAGGTGAGGGTCAAGTCCTCCTGGTGGAGCCTTTGGGGGGGCCAAAGGAGGGGGTTGATTCCCCCAAACCAGCAGCCACAAGGACTGAGCAAAGAGTAAAGCCCATATGTGGGTTTAACGGCAGGTTTTTCCCTGTTTTCTGCCAGGCTGGAGGTTTGTGAGAAGGCCTTGGCTGAATACCTGGAGACCAAAAGACTCGCTTTTCCCCGGTTCTACTTTGTCTCCTCTGCAGACCTGCTGGATATTTTATCGAAGGGGACTGACCCTCTCGAGGTATGGGTTGTGTGTGAGCACAGGTGAGTCCTCTGCCTCGTCCCTGCTCACTAGTTCAAGCAGTTTTAGAACATTTTTCACCCTAATGGGTAGAACACCATCCCTGATCCCCCTTCCCAGGGGTGCAGCACCTGGGGAGAACCCTGGGATAGATCCAAGCACTGATCCAAGTCCCTCCACACATGATGGGACTTCTGATGGTGGCCACGCCTCTGCTCTCAGGTGTCCCGGCACCTGACAAAGCTGTTCGACAGTGTGGCCAAGCTGAAGTTCCAGGAGAGCTCAGACAAGAAGCCCCTGAAAGTGGCCCAAGGCATGTTCAGCCGGGACGGGGAGTACGTGCCCTTCGACACAGACTGTGACCTGTCTGGCCAGGTGAGCTGAGCTTTGCTGAGCCTCTGCATGCTGGGGTGGGGCGGGGGGAGGCTGAGGGTAGGGATGGGTCTTTTGCACTCACAGCCTGGCTGGTGTTTAAGAATGCAATCATTAAGCTTTTGGGCCAGAACATCCAGAAATGGGACCTGTGTTACAGGTGCAGAACAGCGCTCTCATGTGAACCTGCTCAGCCTCGTAAGCCCCTCGGGGGTTGCAGGGTGGTTTCCCTTTGGCCCTTTGCCCTCAGACCACCTTCCATCACCTCCCACGGGATGTGCCCTGCAGGGCCAGCACCAGGGTCTCTCCTGACACTTGCAGCCGTGTGCAGGGAGAGGTTTGCACAGCCCCAGTGGACCAGGCCAGGAGCCACGAGCTCATGTCTGCGGGACGTGACCTTGCAGGTGGAGACGTGGCTGAACCGGGTGCTGGAGCGGATGCGCGCGACGCTGCGGCAGCTCCTGCCCCAGGCCTTGGCCACCTACGAGGCGAAGCCCCGGGAGCAGTGGGTGTTTGACTACCCGGCACAGGTGGGTGCTGCACGGGCCGGGCTGAGCCGGGGCTGAGAGACAGAGAAGGGGGTACAGAACGCCTGCCCAGAGCCACAGCACGGGCAATGGGCTCCCCTTTATGGCCACATGGCCTCCATGGTTTGCTGCAGGTCGCTCTGACGGGCACCCAGATCTCATGGACCTCAGAGGTCGGTGTTGCCTTTTCAAGTCTGGAGCAAGGCTACGAGAATGCCCTGAAGGATTATAACAAGAAGCAGGTTGGCATCACCTGGACCTGATTCAGAGCTGGCCTGAGCCCCTCTGCCAGGCTGGGGATTACCAGGAGGTGAGAAAACAAGGGTATTACCTCTATGTCCATCATGTTTTTCCTTCCCCAGATTGCTCGGCTGAATGCCCTCATTTCTCTGCTCCTTGGGAACCTGAGTGCTGGAGACAGGATGAAGATCATGACAATCTGTACCATTGATGTCCATTCCAGGGACGTTGTGGCCAAAATGGTCCAAACGAAGGTATTTGGGACCAGAGGGTATCTTTACTGCACTGTCTCTCAGCACTTCTGAGCACAGGCTTCCTGTCATCCTATTACTTTCAGGCAGAGCACTGTGGTTGGCAGGTGTGGGCTAGGCCACGAGGAGTGATGGTTCTCACCCATCCCTTCATGCACTGGGACCCCTTTGTACACTCTCCTTGTGTTGGGAGGTGGTGAATGGTCCTGAGGCACGGGCTGGAGCCGAGTGTCCCAGTGGGCTGGGGTGGGCAGTGCCAGTGCCCACCTGTGCTCTGCAGCCCACCAGTGCCCACCTGCCCTGCAGGTGGAGAGTGCCCAGGCGTTTGCCTGGCAGTCCCAGCTCCGGCACCGCTGGGACGAAGGGAAGAAGCACTGCTATGCCAACATCTGTGATGCTCAGCTCCAGTACGCCTACGAGTACCTGGGGAACACCCCCCGGCTGGTCATCACCCCCCTGACAGACAGGTTGGGGCTCCCCACCCCTCCCACTGCCCGCAGCCCTGGGACTGTGCCCACCACTGGCCCCGCTCAGCCCCCGTGTCCTCCCTGCACAGGTGCTACATCACCCTGACTCAGTCCCTCCACCTGTACATGGGAGGGGCCCCTGCAGGCCCTGCGGGCACCGGGAAGACAGAGACCACCAAGGACCTGGGCCGGGCAGTGGGCATGATGGTCTACGTGTTCAACTGCTCTGAGCAGATGGACTACAAGGTAACGCATGGGGCAACAGGACAGTGGCACCGAGGTGAGAACCATGGGGTGTCCAAGACAAGGGGAGCCCTGTTTTGGGTCTCCAGGAGCTCAGGGGAGCCCAGGGTGGGGGGCTGTATCACTGTGGGACATTTCCTTATGGAAGGGTACCGTCCATAAAGCACAAGCAGCTCTCAGCCCTCGAGCTTTGTCACCAACCCCCCATGGCAGCTGCCATGCAAGATCACAGCACCAGAGCCCCATCCTGCTGCTCTGTTTCTCTCCAGTCCTGTGGGAACATCTACAAGGGACTGGCTCAGACGGGTGCCTGGGGCTGCTTCGATGAGTTCAATCGCATTTTGGTGGAGGTTCTGTCGGTCATCGCAGTGCAGGTGTGTGCTGTCCCCACTGGGTGCCAAAGGGACCTCCCAGCTCACATCCCAGATGCTGTCCAGTTAAACACAACTCGTGGGACAGTTTGCTGCTGTTCTCTCCACTGTGCCCTGTTTGGACACAGGGTGGCAGCTGGAAGCACAGCAGTGCAGGGGATTTGGGCAAGGGATTTGGGCAGGGGATTTGGACAAGCCCCACTGTGTCTCATCCCAGTGGCCTGTCACTCCCCAGCTCTGCCAGTGCCTGGGACAGGGAGCTGGGGTGATTGGGAGGGAGCCAGTTTGAGGTCAGCTCTCCTGCTGCCGTGGCTTCAGCAAAACCTCAGTGTTATTCCTGGCACAGCCAAATCCCCAGGCTCACTTTGGGGGTGGTAAGGGTGAGCCAGGGCACTGGGCAGGGAGCTGGGAGCTGTCAGCACCAACACCTCTGCTCACCTGACAGGTGAAATGTATTCAAGACGCAATCCGTGCCAAGAAGAAAACATTCAACTTCCTTGGGGAGACAATCTCCCTGGTGCCATCGGTTGGGCTGTTCATCACCATGAACCCTGGCTACGCCGGGCGCACAGAGCTGCCTGAAAATCTCAAAGCTCTGTTCAGGTGGGTTGGTGTCATCACAGCACTTACCTCTGTTGGCACTCGTGGGGCACATCCACTGCGTGACCTGAGCTGAGAGTGTTTGTGGGCACTGGTGGCCCTGGTGTCAGGGAGCCCTTGGCACCATGGGACAGCCCTGTCACTCCCCAGAGGTGGCCAGGCTGGGAGAGCTGGGCAGCTCAGCTTGGGAAGAGGATGCTTGAGGCATCTACTTGCCACTGCAGCTAAAAATCCAATTGAGAATAAGACTAAAAGGTGGTGAAATGCTGGAAGAATAGACACAGGGATGCTGCAGGATTCCTGTCCTTGCTAAAACTCAAACTGTGACTGCAGAAGGGTGGGGTGCACTGATCCATCTGGGACATGAGCCCCCTTGGAGCAGGAGGGTGGGCAGGAGACCCCAGCATATAACCCTGCAGCAGGGAAGGATTTGGGAACTGGGGGGCAAACCTTGGGGGCTGTGGGAGGGTGAGAACATGGTGTGTGGTGCTGCCAACTGCTGCTGCTCCTCTCCAGACCCTGCGCCATGGTGGTCCCCGATTTTGAACTGATCTGCGAAATCATGCTTGTGGCAGAGGGGTTCATGGATGCCAGGCTCCTGGCAAGGAAGTTCATCACTCTGTACACCCTCTGCAAAGAGCTGTTGTCAAAACAGGTAATTAACAATATCTCACAGTGCTGTGAGAGGAAAGAGTCCGTTTGAACTTCAGATCTGACACTTGTAGTGGGACTACTGGTGATGACACACGGGATTAATGTTCTGCACAGCTCAGGTCTATGGCAGGACAGGTTCCACTTCCACCTGGTACATCATATGGTATCTTTCTGCCTTAGGGAAGGCATCAGGAAGCCTAGAAGTAGAATAGCATGGAATTAGAATTAGAATTAGAATTAGAATTAGAATTAGAATTAGAATTAGAATTAGAATTAGAATTAGAATTAGAATTAGAATTGAGCCACCTCAGGTGAGAGCATCCAGACATTACTTGTCTCAGCAGAGGTGTTTTACACTATAAACATATCTCCAAGAAAAAAGCTGGATTCCTGTTCCCCCTGTGACTGACAAAGGCTTCTGTAAATCAGCTCAGTTTAGGTGAAACCCACTGGGCATCACGTGGACTTGGCTGTGGGGTGATAGAGAGGGTGCAGTTTGAAGCAATTCTCCCTCACCAAAGTGAAATGGTAATTCCTTGCTGCCTGTCACAGGACCACTATGACTGGGGACTGCGGGCCATCAAGTCCGTGCTGGTGGTGGCAGGTTCCTTGAAGAGGGGGGACCCCGGCAGTGCCGAGGACCAGGTTCTGATGAGAGCCTTACGAGACTTCAACATCCCCAAGATCGTGACAGACGACATGCCTGTGTTCATGGGGCTGATTGGAGACCTGTTCCCAGCACTGGACGTCCCCAGGAAGAGGGACCTCAATTTTGAGAAGGTACAAGTCCAGGCACAGCACCATGGCAGGGTCAATTTGGCACTTCTGGGAGTGGCCGGCTCATCCCTGGGCTCTTGCCAAGGCTGCTGGTGGTCAGTGCCTGCTCTCACTCCCAGGTCATCCGTGAGTCCGTGCTGGAGCTGAAGCTGCAAGCAGAGGAGAACTTTGTGCTGAAGGTGGTGCAGCTGGAGGAGCTGCTGCAAGTGCGACACTCTGTCTTTGTCGTGGGCAATGCTGGCTGTGGCAAGTCCCAGGTAGTAGCCAAACCACCCTGAGGACATGGAGCCCCTCCAGCCCTGGCCAGGCACATCCCATGGCCTCCCACAGCCTCTCGGTGAGGGGATGGCCACTGGCCTCAGCCAGCCATGCAGACCCCAGCTCTGCCAGAGCAGTGTTTGGGCAGGGGATGGCAATGCAGCCACAGCCAGGCCTGGCCCTCCAGCACTAAGTGTGCCAGGCTGAGCAGGTTAGGTTTGCACAACCCAGGGGCTGCCCAGGACACCTGTCAGAGGAGCAGGGACAAGGCAGGGAACAGGCAGGGGCAGGCTGTCATGATGCTGTGCATGCTGTGGTGCTGGTGGGGTGACAGGATGGTGCTGGCTCGTGGGGTCTGGGCTCCTCCAACGGCCCAGCCAGGAGCTGGATCTGCAGTGGAAGGTCGGGCTCATTCCCAGCTGTGGCTCCATGTCCCCCCTGCGGGCAGAGGCTGCTGAAGGCTGCAGACACCCTGGTGGAAGCAGCACCGTGGCTGCACCATCCCCTCTCCACAGGTGCTGAAGTCACTCAACAAGACATACAAAAATCTGAAGCGGAGACCGGTCACCATGGACCTCGACCCCAAGGCTGTGACCTGTGATGAGCTGTTTGGGGTCATTCATCCAGCCACACGGGAGTGGAAGGATGGTGAGACACCAGTGCCATGAGCTCTGTTTGTGGGATGTGAGATGGAATAGGAAAACCTTTCCTTGGGGCTCTTTCCCAGAGTGGGAGGGAGGAGGAATGTGTTTCACGGGAGCACCAGTCCTGCATGGCCCCCAGAAATATCTGGGGATTAACCCACATCTCTGTGTGGGGCAGGTCTGTTCTCCACAGCAATGCGTGACCTGGCCAACATCACACACGACGGGCCCAAGTGGATCATCCTGGATGGAGACATTGATCCCATGTGGATCGAGTCCCTGAACACAGTCATGGATGACAATAAGGTTGGTGCAGTCACACTCCGGGGGTTTTGCTTCCTCATTAGCTCAGGGGTATCAGCTCTGGGCATCCCCCACGACAAACCACCTCCCCCAGGTTCTCACCTTGGCCAGCAATGAGCGCATCCCCCTGACCCCCAGCATGAGGCTCATCTTCGAGATCAGCCACCTGCGCACGGCCACACCTGCCACCGTGTCACGGGCTGGCATCCTGTACATCAACCCCACAGACCTGGGCTGGAACCCGTGAGCCAGGGCGGGAGACAGAGGGGACAGGGTGGGACAAGATGGGATCTGGTGGGATGGAACAGGATGGTACAAAATGGGACATGGGGGTGGGACAGGATGGGGTGGGACAGGCACTGGCTCCCACGTGGTTACTGCAGCCCTGCTTGTCCCTCCCACAGCATCGTGACCAGCTGGATCGACACGAGGACAGTGAAGTCTGAGAAGGGCATTCTGATGATGCTCTTTGACAAGTACCTGCCAAAATGCCTGGAGAAACTCAAGTCTGGGTTCAAGACGATCACTCCTGTCCCTGAGGTCACGGCCATACAGACAGTGCTGTACCTGCTGGAGTGTCTCCTGACACCACGGAATGTCCCAGCAGAGTCACCCCGGGAGCAATATGAGCTCTACTTTGTCTTTGCCTGTGCCTGGGCCTTTGGCGGGGCCTTGTTCCAGGACCAGGTACAGTCATGGCACTGCCTGGTGACTGCCACCCCTTGCTGTGTCCCATGGAGTGGCCGCTGCCTGAGTGTCTCTGTTTTGTCCCCAGCTGGTGGATCATCGCCAGCAGTTCAGCAAGTGGTGGCTGTCGGAATTTAAAAGTGTCAAGTTTCCTAATCAGGGGACAATTTTTGACTATTACATTGATCCAGAGACAAAGACATTAAATCCTTGGGACGAAAAAGTGCCAAAGTTCGAGCTCGACCCTGAAATCCCCTTACAGGTATTTCCCACAAGCTCTATGTTTATATAGTTTATTTAATTATTACTCAAGAGAGTTCCCTTCAGCAATGCTCAGAGCATCACTGAGATTTGGGCCAGTGGAATCCAACAAACCCAACAGTTTCCTATAGTTCTCTTTACCCCACAGAAGCCCTAGCAAGGGCTGCAAGTTCCATCTCTTCTTTAACTTCAGATTAACCTGTGGCTTCATAGACTCTCACAAAATAACTGTGACTATTGCATGAGTTCCAATTATTCTTTAGCTCTTGATTTGTGTCTCCTGCAATGGCATCCAGGGGGCTATCAAAGCTGTCAGGGCAAGGGTGAGGAGGCACCCCTGGGTTTGGCCATGGGCTGAGCAGACACTGGGGGGGGTTTGGGAACTGTCTGTGTTGTTTTCTGTAGTTCAGTTTTGGCCAGAAAGTCTTTAGAATAACTGAACACCTGAGGCCTGTAGCTCTAGGGAGACAGGTTTGTATGCAGAGCAGCATCCACTGGAGCTGCCATGAGCCCACTGGAGCTGCCATGAACACTGTGCAGGGCTCTGGCACCGCACCCGCTCCATTAGAGGGTCCTGCCTGTGCCAGTGCTTGAGCAGGCACGGTGACTGCCAGCCTCTGTCCCCAGGCTGCCGTGGTGCACACCACAGAGACCATCCGCCTCCGCTTCTTCCTGGACCTGCTGATGGAGAAGCAGCGGCCGGTGATGCTGGTGGGGAACGCAGGGACAGGGAAGACGGTGTTGATGTGGGACAAGCTGCAAGCCCTTGACATGGATGAATATCTAGTGCAGTCTGTGCCCCTCAACTTCTACACCACCTCAGCCATGCTGCAGGGTAAGGCTGGCAGAGTTGGCAGCTGGCCCCACACCGGGCTGTGCCACAGGGTCCTGCAGTACTGACACACCGCCCACCTGCTCCTCTCACTGCAGCCGTCCTTGAGAAACCCCTGGAGAAGAAATCGGGGAGAATCTTCGGCCCTCCTGGCAACAGAAGGCTGGTCTACTTCATCGATGACATGAACATGCCAGAGGTGGACAAGTATGGCACCGTGGCACCGCACACACTCATCCGGCAGCACCTGGACCACGGGCACTGGTGGGTGCTGGGGGGCACGGCACGATGGGGGGAACCTGTCCCCATCCCTGGGGAAAGCATCACAGTGCTGGTCTGTGCACAGGTACGACAGGACCAAACTGACCCTGAAGGACATTCGCAACTGCCAGTACGTGGCCTGCATGAACCCCACCGCGGGGTCCTTCACCATTGACCCACGGCTGCAGGTGTGCAGGAACCAGGAGCTGGGCACTCCCCTGGGACTGAAGCCCAGAGGGTGGGATGGGGCAGGGGACCCCACGGTGCTGGCTGGCTGTGCCAGCCCCTGCAGAGCAAAGCACCTGCCTCAATTTCTGCCCCTTTCCCCAGCGCCACTTCTGTGTCCTCGCCGTGAGCTTCCCCAGCCGGGACACTCTGCAGACCGTGTACGGCACCATCCTGGAGCAGCACCTGGCCCAGCAGCAGATGGCGATGGCTCTCCAGAAGATGCAGTCCCAGATGGTAGCGACAGCACTGGGTGAGCCCCTGCCCTGCCGGGTGGGACATGCCAGCATTGGCCCATGGGGAATGCACAGCTGGGGAGTTTCTGGGGACCTGGCACACACTCACCCCCCATCCTGCCGACAGCCCTGCACCAGAAGGTTGCCACCACCTTCCTGCCAACAGCCATCAAGTTCCACTACCTCTTCAACCTGCGGGACCTCTCCAACATATTCCAGGTAGTGGGAGGGCTGTTTCTTCTCACACATCCTTTTTCCTCCCTTTTCATCATCCCACATCCTTGCAGCGTACCTTGTCCTTGAAATGGGCATTGGCCTCTTCCCAGAGCCAACCTTTACACTCAGCTCTGAGTGGCACTAAAATAATCCTGAGGGCTGCGGGGTTTGTATGTTTGTCAGGGGCTGCTCTTCTCCACCTCCGAGTGCCTGAAAACCCCTGCGGACTTGGTGCGTCTCTGGATTCATGAAGCAGAGAGGGTGTACGGGGACAAACTGGTGGATGAAGCAGATCAGGAGAGCTTCAAGAATCTGCTGGTGGGCACCTGCAAAGCCTCCTTTCAAGTAAGTTGTGCTGAAAAGGAGAGTGCTCCAGCCCGGTGGCACCCCATGGTCATCCCACGGCCAAGCCCCAGAGCTGAACCCCACGGCTGGAATTGCCTCTCCCAGGACCTCAGCGACGACGTTGTGTTCGCCAAGCCCAACATCTACTGCCACTTCGCCCAGGGCCTTGACGAGTCCAAGTACATGCCAGTGACAAGCTGGGCAGTTCTGAGTGATCTGCTGACGGAAGCCTTGGACAGTTACAATGAGGTGAACGCAGCAATGAACCTGGTGAGTGCCCATGGCAGCAGCACCACCCCGAAAACGCGACTGCAGCATCATGCTGCTTCAGTAAGGACATTATGGGGCACTCACTACTTCCCTGCACTGATCCAGAACATCAAACCTTCCCTTCCTGTTTTCTTCAGGTGCTCTTTGAAGATGCAGTGTCTCACATTTGCAGAATTAGCCGCATCTTGGAGTCTCCCCGTGGCAATGCACTGCTGGTGGGGGTGGGAGGCAGCGGGAAGCAGAGCCTGGCACGGCTGGCAGCTCACATCAGCACCCTGAGCGTGTTCCAGATCACGCTGAGGAAAGGCTACAGCACCTCGGACCTGAAGGTGGTATCAGCTTTGGGCCCTGGGACACTGCTGCCTGCCTGGGGAGGGGTCCTGCCCCTGCAGTGCTGGTACCTGGGGTGGGCTCATGGGGCTCTGCTCTTCTCATATCCCTGCGTTTGCACACCAAGATCCCCTCACAGGGAACACCCATGAGTCCTGCCCTCCCAAGGGGCAACAGCACTTCCCCAGCCAGGGATGGACGGGAGCCACTGGAGGAGGGCAGGTGCAGTGGGGGCAGCCCTGGTGCTGCCCCATCTCGGGCAGAGGAGCCAGAACCAGCTCCTTCCCAAAGGATCCTTCCCAAAGGCTCCTGCCTGGCTCCCCAGGACAGCCCAGGGCTGCTCCAAACTTTGGAGATCACCCCGTGGGGGCTGAACTGGGGGTGACAGTTTCTCTCTGCCCCAGGCGGACCTCGCCTCCCAGTACATCAAGGCAGCCGTGAAGAACATCCCCACTGTGTTCCTGATGACAGACTCCCAGGTGGCTGAAGAGTCGTTCCTCGTTTTAATCAACGATTTCTTGGCATCCGGGGAAGTGCCAGGTCTCTTTCAGGACGCTGACCTGGAAACCATCATCGGTGCCATGAGGCCCCAAGTGAAGTCCCTTGGACTGGAGGATACAAAGGAAAACTGCTGGAAATTATTTATAGAAAAGGTCCGGCGCCAATTAAAGGTGGGTATTTGCCCCTTGGTGTGGTTTGTCTGTGCCCCTGACTTGCCTGATCCAAAACCTCTTTGTGCCAGGGCACAGAACGCTGAGGTTTCATCCCAGGGTGATAGATTTGAACAAAAGATATTTTCAGAGGCTCCTCAGGTGCCCCCAGCCCCAGGGGTGCAGGGCAGAACACCCTGTATTGGCCTCCCCGGGAGCAGAGGGTGCCGTGGGCTGTGCTGGGTGCTCACGGGGACACTGACACAGGCACTGTGCTCAGCTGCTGGTCAGAGCCACAAAGGGGACCTGATTCCAGCCCTGGTGAGCAGCACAGGGTGCACAGCCACAGACCACCTCCCATATCCTGGGAGTTAATGGGAAGGCAGCAAAGGCCTGATCTGCAGCTGAAGCCTTGCAGTCATGTGGAGCCCCCCACGATGTTCCTGCCACCCCGACATTGGTGACACCCTCCTCAGCAGCACTGCTCTGCCCCAGGTCGTCCTCTGCTTCTCCCCTGTGGGCTCAACCCTGCGTGTGAGGGCCAGGAGGTTCCCTGCCGTGGTCAACTGCACAGCCATCGACTGGTTCCATGAGTGGCCAGAGGATGCTCTCGTGTCTGTCAGCAGCAGGTTCCTGGAGGAAACAGAGGACATCGAGGTGAGCTAGGACCACAGGTACAGTGGCTGTCCTGGAGTGCTGGGGATCCCTGCACCTCTGCTGCTCTTGTCATTTAGTGTGCCCAGGGATGGAGTTCTGGTTGACCCAGGGGGCTGGAGGTAGTAAGGTGGGAGTAGGTGTGGGGAGCTCACAGCTAGTTCTGCTGTCAGAGCCTGCAGCCCAACACTCGTTGTGGGGATGAACCTTCCCTCATCTCCTTCTGCCCTTGAAACACTTCCATAGGTAATAGCCTAGGGACAGCAGCTCCTCCCAGTGCAGGGTTGAGTAAGGGACCCAGAGCTGGGCATAGGAACTGGTACCACTGCCATGACCACTGGCGTGTCCCAGCCCTGCCTTGTGCTGTTAATGAAAAGGGTCACTTTGCTCTGGCCTCTGCAGCTGGACACAGTTCCCTGTGGGAGGGCTCAGTGCAGCCCCCTCACCACAGCCACTCACTGCAGCAGCTCCCTGTCTGTGCTCCCTGTGCAGCCCGAGGTCAAGGTCTCCATCAGCCAGTTCATGTCCTTCGTCCACACGAGTGCAAAGCAGTTGTCCAAGACCTACCTGGCCGTGGAGAGACGCTATAATTACACCACACCAAAGACCTTCCTGGAGCAGATAAAGCTCTACCAAAATCTGCTGGCGAGTAAAAGGAGCCTGCTCTCCAACAACATCGAGAGGCTGGAGAAGGGGTTGATGAAGCTGCAGAGCACAGCATCACAGGTGCCTGTCCACAGCCTTGCTCATGCATTGTGCCTGCTGTGGGTCTGGCACATCCCTGCAGGGTGGTCACGGTGGCTGTGGTGTCCCTGAGCCGTACCAAGCCAGGCAGGGCTCAGCACCATCAGCCCTCTGATCTGCTCCATGTCTCCCCTCATCGAGGTGGATGACCTGAAAGCCATGCTGGCAGTCCAGGAGGCAGAGCTGAAGCAGAAGAATGAGGACACGGATAAACTGATCTACGTGGTGGGTGTTGAGACAGAGAAGGTCACCAAGGAGAAAGCCATCGCTGATGAGGAGGAGCTGAAGGTCGAGGCCATCAATCAGGTGCGCTGTGCTGAGCCGGTGCCAGGGCAGCATGAGCTCTGTGGCTACAGCCACTCACCCCATCCCATGTCCTCCCTCCTCAGATGGTGGCTGAGAAGCAACGAGCCTGTGCAAGTGACCTGGCAGAAGCAGAGGTGGTGCTCTCGGCCGCCCGCGAGGCCCTCAACACACTCAACAAGGTGGGCGAGCTCCCGGTGGGAAGCAAGTGCTGGTGGCCCTGCAGTGGGGTGACACTCGGGGTTCTGTGGTCCCTTGCAGTACAACCTGACTGAGCTGAAGTCCTTTGGGGCCCCGCCACCAGAAGTGGTGAACGTGATGGCAGCGGTGTTGATTCTGACGGCCGAAAACGGCAAGATTCCCAAGGACAAGAGCTGGACAGCAGCAAAAGTCAAGATAGGAAAAGCAGACACTTTCCTTGCAAGCTTACAGAACTATGATGGGGAAAACATCCCTGAGCCCTGTCTCAAGGCATTTCAGTGAGTCTGTGGCTGGTTCCTGCCCCTTCCTTGCTTCCCTGGGCAGGACAGCCAGGGGGGACCCTCCCCCGGGAACACAGTGGGGTTTGAGGGCAGGAGTGGGATCCAGGGGTTGGCCCTGCTCCCCCACTGGCAGCCCAAGCCCCAGGAGGAGCAGGGCAGGGCTGCCAGCAGCTGTGGCATGGCAATAGCATAGCGTTTGCTCCCCTTCCAGGCCATACCGGTCAGACCCCGGCTTTGATCCCGAGTTCATCAAGTCCAAGTCAACGGCTGCAGCGGGGCTGTGCTCCTGGTGCCTCAACATGGTCCGCTTCTACGAGGTGCACTGTGAGGTGAAGCCCAAGAGGCAGGCGGTGGCCGATGCTGATGCTGAGCTGGCAGAGGCACAGCAGAGGCTCAGTCGCATTAAGGACAAAATTGCTGTAAGTTCGTGTCCCCACAGCCCCTCTCCAGGGCTGGCTGCTGGCACCCAGGGCAACCAAATGGGCAAGAGAGACTCCTATAACTCCATGAACCCAGAGCCCAGGCCAAGTGCTGTGCCAGCACGGGGCCACTGCAGAGCTCTGGGGCCATGGCAGGGAATAACTGTGGGCTCTTCTCTTCCAAAGACCCTGAATGCCAATCTGGCAACTCTCACTGCTCAGTTTGAGAAAGCCACAGCGGAAAAGATCAAATGCCAGCAGGAGGCTGATGAAACCAACAAAGTCATCAACTTGGCAAACAGGTACCGTGCAAATGCCAGCTCCAAAGCACTGGGACAGGCTGCTGCTCCGTGGCATTGTCTCATGGCCCTGGGAGCAACAGGGCTCCCCATGCCCTCCCCATATCAAAAAGTCCTGAGATGAATTGCGCCAAAAATTCATGAGTGGGATGCAGCCATGGAGCAATTTTGTGGTGACACCTTGGGGCACCAGGGCTGAGTCATACCCATCCCCTCACTGGGTCAAAGCACTGGGAGCACCAGGAGCACAGCAGCCACTGTACCCTCTGACCCCCCAGGCTTGTCGGGGGTCTGGAGTCTGAAAACATCCGCTGGGCTGAGTCAGTGAAGCTGCTCAGAGAGCAGGAGAAAACGCTGTGTGGGGACGTGCTGCTGGTCTCTGCCTTTGTGTCCTACATCGGATACTTCACCAAGAAGTACAGGGCCGAGCTGCTGGAGCAGCACTGGATCCCCTTCCTCGGCACCCAGACGGTGAGAGCCCACAGATTCTGCCCCAGGGTGCCTGGGGCTCCCTCCCCCTGCCCACCAGCACTGGGGGTCCCACCCCTCTGCGGCCAGGCACCCAACACCCAACCCCAACCCTCCCTGCAGGTGCCCATCCCTATCACCCCAGGCCTGGACCCCCTCAGCCTCCTCACGGACTCTGCCGATGTGGCTGCCTGGAACAACCAGGGGCTGCCCAGTGACCGCACTTCCACCGAGAATGCTGCCATCCTCTGCAGCACCCAGCGGTGGCCACTGCTCGTGGATGCCCAGCTCCAGGGGAGCAAGTGGATCAAGAACAAATACGGGGAGGAGCTAAAGGTCGTCCGCGTGGGCCAGCGGAGGTGGGCAAGGGCCTGCGGGGTGGGTGCAGGCTTGGGCTGCACTGGCCCCCCTTTCCCTGCCATTGAAGGGTAAAGGGTGCTGGGATCCAGGGCAACCACATCCCCATCAGACTTGGGGCACTCTGGGGCAGCAGCACTGATGGGACATGGACACCTCCACAGGTTCTGCAGGGCCAGGGCTGGCAGAGCACGGTGGGGTCCTGGTGGGGGACAGTGGCTGGAAGGCACCCCATGGGACCCCCACAGCACATTCAAGCCCCTCACAGTGCACAGGCTCCCACACCCATGTCCCCCCTGTCCCCTCAGGTACCTGGACACCATTGCACAGGCTGTCACCGAAGGACAGACGCTGCTCATCGAGGACATTGGTGAGACTGTGGAGCCGGTGCTGGACCCGCTGCTGGGCAGGACCACCACCAAGGGCAGGTCAGCACACCCCAGTGCCAAGGGGTTTCACCTGCCCCAAGCAACCACTGCTGCCCTAAAATGCTGGTTGATGCCCCTTTGCTGTGGGCAGCTGGGGGCCTGATCCTTCCTTGGTTTTGGCCACATCCCCCAGTGTTCTCTAGTATGTCCCATTGTATTGAACTTGGACTGTCCTGGTCTGCAGCATCCAGTTCATTTAATGATTTAAAGACGTGTTCCCTGGGGCATCTGCCATTAGGTATGATAATCTGGAAGGGGAGGAGCACCCCAGAAGCCATGGGGGGCTGTGGCATGGCATCTCCTCCATCTCCTGCTCCTCCATCCTTACTCTGCCAGGACTGGTTTGGCACTTCTGCCCTTGCTGCACCTTTTCCCAACCAAAGAAATTCCTCTTGAGCAGCCGGGAACAGCACACGGGCTGGTGGCATCTGTCTGTGATGAGTTACTACCCAGTGTGTGGGAATTAATTTGTTTAATTAACTGAACAGCATTAGAATTGGAGATAAAGAAGTGGAGTATAACGACCAGTTCCGCCTGATCCTGCACACTCGATGTTTCAACCCACACTACAAGCCAGAGGTGCAGGCTCAGTGCACTCTCATCAACTTCTTGGTGACGCGGGAGGGCCTGGAGGACCAGCTCCTGGCTGCCGTGGTGGCCAGGGAGCGGCCAGACCTGGAGACACTGAAGGTACAGACCCAGCTGAGGGCTGGGAGGGTGGCAGAGGTTTTGGGGCAGGGCAGCAGGGGAGCTCCTCTCTGTGCGCTCGCTGCTGTTCATCGAGGGCCAAGCGGGTCCTGCCCAGTGCCCCCTGCAGCCAGCGCTGCCCGGGTGCCACGGTGGGTCCCAGCAGGGGCCGTGTCACCCTCCCCTCGCACCAGCACATTGGTGGCCATATGACAGCGACTGGTGCCAGCGCTCAGTCGTCATCTCTCAAGTGACACATCCCTGGGCGCTGCCGTCACAGGCAAACCTGACCAAGAGCCAGAACGAATTCAAGATCAAGCTGAAGGAGCTGGAGGACTCGCTGCTGGCCCGGCTCTCAGCTGCTGGGGGGGACTTCCTGCGGGACACGGCTCTGGTGGAGAACCTGGAGACAACGAAGCGCACGGCCAAGGAAATTGAAGAAAAGGTGAACGTGCCGCCCTGGGGCTGGTGCTGCAGGCAGAGGGACAGCTCAGCTGGGCACCCAGCCGGAGGGCAGGTGCTGCTTTGGCATGTGCCGGGGTTCTGGTAACACCCAGCTCCATGTGCCTCCAGGTGAAAGAAGCCAAAGTGACCGAAGCACAAATAAACATCGCAAGAGAGAATTATCGCCCAGCAGCAGAGCGCGCGTCCCTGCTCTACTTCATCCTGAGTGACCTCAGCAAGATCAACCCCATCTACCAGTTCTCTCTCAAGGTAGACAGGGAGCGAGGAGGGAGCCTGGGTGGAATGGGGCTGGGGGAGCACAGAGACTCAGTGTCTGTGTTCCCGCTGCTGACAAGCCCCACCAGCTGGGCACTGACATCTGCTGGGATCTTCTTTAGGCCTTCAATGGGGTTTTTGAGAAAGCCATCCAGTGTGCCACCCCCAGCGACAACACCCACCAGAGGGTGCTCAATCTGACAGACCAGATCACCTACTCGGTCTACGTGTACACGGCACAGGGCCTCTTTGAGAGAGACAAACTCATCTTCCTGGCCCAGGTGGCCTTCCAGGTAATCCCTGTGAATGTCTGGGGCTCCTGCTGTACAACAGGTGTTTACATGGCTTTAGACAAGTTGTTCTCTTACTCCTGTGCTGCTGCTGGAGGCTAAAAGCCTCTTGCCTCTCATCCTGGGGCTGTGGCCATCACGCTCCACTCCCAACTTCCAGGTCCTGACCATCAAGAAAGAAGTGAACCCAGCAGAGCTGGACTTTCTTCTGCGCTTCCCTTCCAAGGCTGGTGTTACATCTCCAGTGGACTTTCTGCAGACACAGGGCTGGGGTGCCATCAAGGTGGGTCCGTGCAGGTGCCTGCTGTGCCAAGGTGATGCCAACACAGCCCCTAGAGCAGCAGGTCTGGGGTCACCCTGAGGGTGAGCTGAGCTCAGGAGTGATTTAGTCCTTCTCTGTGGAACCCAAAGGCCCTCTCAGAAATGGATGAGTTCAGGAACCTGGACAACGACATCGAGAGCTCAGCAAAGCGATGGAAAAGGTTTGTGGAGATGGAGGCACCAGAAAACGAGGTGTTGCCTATGGACTGGAAGAACAAGTCAGCCCTGCAGAAGCTGTGTGTGCTGCGGTGCCTGCGCCCCGACAGAATGACCTATGCCATCAGGTGAGCTCACACCTGGCACAGGGCTCACCTGCAAGAGCCCTGCAGTGTTATGGCACCAGCTGCACCCAGTGACTGCATCTGTCCCAACTCACAGAATGGTGCTATTTTTTCATAGGAAATTTGTGGAAGAGAAGATGGGGAGCAAGTTTGTGAAAGAAAGAAGCATTGACCTCTCTGAGGTGTACAAGGAGAGCAGCCCCTCCACACCCCTGTTCTTCATTCTCTCCCCTGGTGTGGACCCACTGAAGGATGTGGAGGCACTGGGTGAGTCACTGCCCACCCCAGGCTGGCACTGGCCCCGATGGCCACAACTTGCTGAGGGCCCAAAGAGCCAGAACTGCACAGCCCTGGCTCAGTACCAACAGTGATAATGACACTCCCTTCCCAGGCATGAGGCTGAACTTCACCATCGAGAATGGGAAGATCCACAATGTGTCCCTGGGGCAGGGCCAGGAGGTCGTGGCAGAACGGGCCATGGAGGTGGCAGCTGTGGAGGGCCACTGGGTCATCCTACAGGTGGGTGGGGGCACACCATGGGACACACAGCCCTGATGGCAACCAGGCACACCATACATGGCCACCCCACTGGTGATGGCAGTGACACCGCCTGGGCCAAATGGGAGTGTTCAGTCCGAGTGGTGTCGTGTCAATGCTCCTTGTGGAGCCACAGTAGGAATCTGGTGGGGAGGGGGGTGGAGGGTGGAGATGACATTCACAGGGTGCTCCTCTTGCAGAACATCCACCTGGTGGCCCGGTGGCTGGACACGCTGGAGAAGCTGGCAGAGCAGCACAGTCTGGAGAGCCACCCCGAGTACCGGCTGTTCATGAGCGCCGAGCCGTCCCCCAGCCCCGAGACACACATCATCCCCCAGGGGCTGCTGGAAAACTCCATCAAGATCACCAGTGAGCCACCAACAGGCATGCGTGCCAACCTGCACAGGGCCCTCGACCTCTTCTCCCAGGTACCCCCACACCACCCCCTGCCCTTCCACAGCTCCTCAGGACCGTTCAGGTCAGCATGTCCAGCTCGTCCCCTCCCAGGGTTCCCAGGCTTTGGGGGTCACTGCAGCCAGAGACACTGTGCCCTGAGCCAGCCCCCCCCAGCATGTCCTCTTGGAGTGCCCAGAATCCTCATCTGCCAGGGACTGAGGGTAACCAGAGCTGCCCAAGGGCTCCCAACACAAGAAGTTCCAGGTTGCCAGTGCCTTTCTTGAGGCTGAACCTGGAGCTGTTGCAGCTTTACCATGAACAAGCTGTCAGCAGGGCATTGGGGTTTGGAGTCCTAATTCTTTCATAAACAAATGAGTGCAAAAGTTACCAATTAGCAAATCATTAAAATACAATTTTATGCCTTTTTGTTCTCTAACAAACACTTTCAGTTTTCCTTTGCCCGTGAATGTTCTTCACTAGAGGGGGATCTGATGGCAATATTCACCTGCAATCCCCCTCCTCACTGTTCCTCCACAGGAAACACTGGAGCAATGCAGCAAAGAGGCCGAATTCCGGTGCATCCTGTTTGCTCTCTGCTACTTCCACGCCGTGGTGGCCGAGCGGCGCAGGTTTGGCACCCAGGGCTGGAACAGGCCCTACCCCTTCAACAGCGGCGACCTGACCGTCTCCGTTAACGTCCTGCACAACTACCTGGAGGCCAATGCCAAGGTGAGGGATGACAAGGTGACTGCTCCTCAGCACAGAATACAGTGACAATCGGCCTTTCTTAGGACATTCATTGTTTGCAGCACAAACATCCTGTTGTGAAGAAGCCCAGGGCTGGCAGCAGCTCCTCCCCTGTCCCCACACGCTCAGGCAGGGGAAGGGGCCAAGTTCTCAGCCCAACTGAGCTGGGTGGGAAAAGATGTCAGGCATCACTCCAGACAAGTGCCTGCCCTGGCCCATGCCTGTGCTTGGTGGGTGGTTCCACCTGAAGGGCAAAGCCTGTCCTGAGGGTGCAGGTGTGATGAGCAGGGCCGAGGTCTTGCTCTTAGACCTGCCCTTGCAGACACACTCAGTGCTGGAATAAAGATGGGGTGATAGGATTCACAGCACAGACAGCTGTGTCCATGAGACAGGGAGATACCTGTGGGTGAACAAGACACACCCCTTCACTCTGTTCAAGCCTTTGTGGGTCCAGGGACTGTCACCTCCCTGCACACTGGACAGGTCAATCCCGGAGCCCTGCCCTCCTTGGGGGACTCCTGGGGAGCTGCAGAGGAGCCCCAGCTCGAGCCTCTCCCCACAGGTGCCCTGGGACGATCTCCGGTACCTCTTTGGTGAGATCATGTATGGGGGGCACATCACTGACGACTGGGACCGCCGGCTGTGCCGCACGTACCTGAGCGAGTATGTCCAGGCTGAGATGCTGGAAGGTGAGGTGTCCTTGGCTCCAGGGTTTTTGGTCCCTCCCCGTATGGATTACGAGGTAAGAACATTGCAATTGCTGTGGAAAACCCCTAATAAATGTGCACGAGTCTGAGTTCACTCAGGGGAATGTAAGGAAGGAGAGTGTCAATCCCCTGGAAATATGCAGGATTGCTCTAAAAATAATTCCTGTGGCTGGGGTGGGAGGGGAAAAACTTGGGTGAGACATGAGTAAAAAGCAGCCTTCTTGAGCAAAGGCAGGTGCTGCCAAGGGCTCCCCAAGGGCAGTGGTGGGTTTTCAAGGCTGCAGGGAAATCTGGGCTCCTTGGCCTGTACCACCGAGGTGACGCCAGCCCTGCCCTGCACTCAGGCCTACCACCAGTACGTGGATGACAACCTGCCAGGTGAAAGCCCCCACCTGTATGGCCTACACCCCAATGCAGAGATGGGCTTCCTGACCGTCACCTCGGACAGGCTCTTCCGCACGGTCCTGGAACTGCAGCCCAAGGAATCCGATGCTGCCGGAGGCTCCGGTAGCTCCCGGGAGGAACAGGCAAGTCCTGTCTCTTTACAGCAGAAATTAAACGATTTTTTAAATTTGCAGGGTTTTTTGATTATAGAGGAAAAAAACCCTCTTAATGGTGACAGTTGAGAGGCCAGAGGGTGGGGACAGATACAGGCCCAGGACCCACAGCAGTAAGGGACAGCAGAGGGAGGCGAGTCCAGTTGAGATGCACCACTGGCAACTGTGGTTCATTCATGTGGGGCTCCTCAACAGAGGGAGCAGGCTGATGAACCTCCATTCATGATGGCAACTACTGAAAATAGATTTAAAAAATCAAATCAAATTAAAAAAAAAGTCTTCCTCCTGACTGCCTGGACTTTATATGTGAATTTCACAGCCTCTATAGCCTCAGCTCTTACCTTCTTGGCTATCAAAAAAGAGCTACAGCTTTTCAAGATCCAACAGCAGTTAGTAACAGCATGGAGCATAAGTAACAGAGGAGGCACAGGGAAGCACTGAGGCAGAAAACTCTTACCAACTTAATTAACCATGACCCCGCAGCATTTTTCCCTGGATAAGAGCAGTTTATTATTCTCATTCCAGGTGAAGTCAGTCCTGGATGAGATTCTTGGGCAGCTGCCGGAGCCGTTTAACATGGAGGAGCTGATGGAAAAAGCAAAGGAGAAAACCCCGTACACTGTTGTTGCCCTCCAGGAATGTGAGAGGATGAACATCCTGACCTGCGAGATCAGGCGCTCGCTGAAGGAGCTGAACCTGGGACTGCAGGTATGGAGCAGGCAGCTGCCTGCACTGTTCCCCAGGACTTCCAAAGCTGGAGCTCCGAGCCATCCCGCTGTGCAGGCTGTGGCCAGGCAGCCCCTGGCTCCTGCTCCCCCCCAGTCTGACCCCAAGCACATCCCCCTGCCTGTCCCACTGCTGCCTGCAGGTGACACTGCCCGGCCTTTTCTCTTTCCAAAGGGAGAGCTGACCATTACATCGGAAATGGAAGAGCTGGCAAACGCTCTCTTTTACGACAGCATTCCAGAATCCTGGACACGACATGCCTATCCCTCCCTCCTGAGCCTGGGAACGTGGTATGCAGACCTGCTGCTGCGGATCAGGGTGAGCAAGAGTTCATGTGACAGTCAGAGCTTGGGGCACGAGCAGGTACCCCAGAGACCAGAACTCTCCCCACTGGTTTACTGGTAACTGGTTTATTTCTCAGTATCAATTTAAGCAGCTTGAAGTACCTGAAAGGGGCTGTTCCCCCAGGAATGAGAGCACAAGTCTGAGCAGGGTCCCATTACAGTACATCACTGTAGCAAAAGAGCATCAGCTCCTCCCATCACAACTCTGGGTGTTCCAGAAAAAAAAATTAATAAAACTGACTTTGTTAAAAAATAACAGCAGGATTTCCTGCACTGCAAATTCAGGGTTTCAGCTTCATTGCTGCAGGACAATCTGCTATTTATTCATCCCACATCACCCCCAGCCAGTCCCTCTCTCTGCACCATTAGCTGAAGCTCAGGTCAGGCACAGTGAAGCATCACCTCTATCACACTGTTCCTGGCTGTGTCTTGCAGATCACAACCCACCCTCCACGCTGAAAGACTCCCATCCGTTTATTTTCCAGGAACTGGAAGTCTGGGCAACAGACTTTGTGCTGCCTGCAACAGTGTGGTTGGCAGGATTCTTCAACCCCCAGTCCTTCCTCACGGCCATCATGCAGTCCACAGCCAGGAAAAAGCAGTGGCCACTGGACAAGATGTGTCTGGCAGTGGACGTGACCAAGAAAACCCGCGAGGAAGTAACAATTCCACCTAGAGAAGGCTCCTTTGTACACGGGCTGTTCATGGAAGGTAAAAACTGCACCTTTGAGGTGTTTCAGACATGGAGCAGGCCCAGCTTCTGCCTCCTGCAGCCAAGCAGGTGTTGGCCCTTGCTGGCTGACCTGCCCTGCCCGGCTCTGCCCTGGCTCCAGGCTCGGACACCAGCTGAGGGCAGCACTGCCCAGATCACACAGCCTTTACAGACCAGAAACTGGTGTCTGGGCAATTCAGGCCCACAAACCCCAGGGCTGCGCTGGCTGGAGCTACAGGGCTCTAATGATTAAATATGTCACATTCTCATTTGATGAGTAAGACAAATTGGGAACTCAAACCTATAAAAATTACTACTGAGGGAAGGAGGCAGTTCAGCAGAGCAGCTGAGGGTCCACTTGGACAAGAGCACAGAGCACACAGGACAGCGTGTGGTAGATCCCACCACAGCCAGTTCACCTTCAGCTCTGCAATCCCCATGCAAAGCCAGCCTGAAGGGAGGGGTGGGGGCAGAATTTATTCAGACATCCCACACACAGTAAGGCAAACGCAGTCCTGGGTCACAGTGAGATGAGCACACGTCAGCCACTCTACCCAACCTCCCCCCGCAGCAGCGAGAGGCCTCGGGGCCGTGGGGTCCCTGAGCCAGTGCCACGTTGCAGGTGCCCGCTGGGACGTGGCCTCGGGGTCGATCGCGGACGCGCGGCTGAAGGAGCTGACGCCCACCATGCCCGTGATCCTGCTCAGAGCCATCCCCGTGGACCGCATGGACACCACCAACGTCTACGAGTGTCCCGTCTACAAGACACGGACGCGAGGGCCAACCTACGTCTGGACCTTCAACCTGAAGACAAAAGAAAAAGCTGCCAAATGGGTCCTGGCTGGTGTGGCTCTGCTTCTAGAAGCCTGAACTTTAGTGACTAGGGAAAATAGCAAATGCTTTTACTTGTAAAAGCCTCCAAGTTGTGTAATTCAGTCTGTGTTTGGTTGTAGCAGAACTGTTTTAGCAAGGTATCAATAAAACCAGTGCTGGCAGTGCTGCTGTGTGGACCCAGCTCTTGCAGCACAAGGGGTTCTCAGGCGGATACTGGTTTTCCACTGGTAGTTTCTGATGCGGTGCTGGGGGGGAGCCAGACCACTGTGGGAAGCCAAATGGCACAACTCCACACTCCATTCCCTCTCCTGGCTCTCTGTCTTCCCACAGCTCTTTGTGTGATGACTCTGTGCAAACTGAACAGAAACTCCTCATGCTCCTGCACGGAGTTTGTGTCCGGCTGGAGCAGATGGGAGAGGAAGGTGCAGGTTTGGCCCACTCCACCTCTAAAGCCCAGAGAAGGTCCAGCTGCAAAGAGGTCACTCTCTGAAACATGTTATTTCTGTTTCTGGGGTACAGAACCTACTCTGTCCTTTCTTTAAAACAAATCATTTGTATCAGCAGTAAAATGTTAGGGTAATAGATCTGCCAGTGCAATATGAGTTCCCCATAATGGCAGCAAACTCACCCAAAGCAGCAACTTTTCTTCTTTTAAAAGAAATTCTTGATCAGAGGTGTCACCAGCTTCACCCAGAGCTTTACATAACGATTTGGCTGCTCAAACGTTGACATTGAGACCACACCTGAGCAGAGGTAAAGCTGCTCCTGCTCCTAAACAGGGAAAGAAACATCAGCCTAGTAAATCCCAAGTGTCTTTAAAAGGAGTGAATTCTCAGCTAAAGCTGGCCAGAGATCCTGCCAAAAGGATGCATCATTTCTCCTCAAGAATTAGCAATTCAAGCTCTACAGAGAGCAAGGGCAGACGGTTTTGCCTTTTTGTGCCCCACAGTCGCAAGAGCTGAGCTTCAGTTTCAGAAAACTCCTCAATCCCTGGCTGTAATTGCCAGAAAAGGAAACCTCACCCAAAGCTCCTGGGAGCGGCTTACGCGGCTCTTTCTAGACACAGCTCAGGCGCCGTTCTCAGATGAATGTGCAGCTGTGAGCTCAGCCCAGTTACCAGAAACACTGCCCCGACTGCTGGGGCAGGAAATGACCCACCCTGCTGATAACACACTCAGCACGTGAGCAGGGCTTTGATCACAGGTAAGGGCCTTTGTCAGCCCCTCAGCTTTCAGGAGCTGCAGGCAAACAGGAGCAGAACAGCTCCTGGAAGTCTGTTCATCGTCTTTTTTCTCATTAGTGAAGCTGTCACAAACAGCAGAAAATACTCTGCACTACTTAAATTCAGGGTGGAACAGGGAAGCGGGAACCAAGCACTGGAAATTAACACCAAAAAGATGAACCAACAGCAGAAGGAAGACATTTGTGTGGCAATTCACCCCGATTTTAGAGCCCCCAAATGCTCCAAGAGTCAGCCGTGCTGTGTGGATTCTGCTCATGGCCTGGAGGCAAGGCCAGTTCCCTGAATCAAGCTCAGTTCATTCAGAGGAGCATCCAAAGACGTGTAGACCACTCATATTTCTTCCCAAATCTCAGCACACATTTTTAAAATGGAACTGAATGTTACATAGACAAAGTGATTTCATGGCAGCATCCCAAGAATGGATTAAGTCTTCTAAAAAAGACCACAGAAAGTAAACACCCAGCCCATCTCAAAATCAGCTTCCAGCAACTGGGAATGGTTTAAAGCCCTTTGAATGAGATCACTGCAGCCCTGTGTGAAAAAATTCCTTTGTGTCACATTTCGATTGATTCTCCCCTTCCATTAGAAACAAGCAGAAGCAAGATATGAATTGAAATATTCGAGCAACTCTTCCAGTAACAGAATTGTTTTTGATTAGATTCACTCTGACTCATCCTGGGGAAGAGCCCTGATGCAAGAGGGCAATTCCCATTGATCCTGCAGACAACTCTGCCAGGACTTGCCTCACAGAGTGCATTTCTGAGGTCCTCAAGTCACAGAGAGGCACCAAACCAATCTGCTTTGCAGCAGAGCATTACAGGAGAAATGACTTGGGACTGTCAGTTCCAGTAGAAGATTGGGTTCCAAGAAGATGGAGAAGCAGGCAGGATTCAGAGCAGCAGAACTGCTGAGCATTCCAAACTGCTCAATTAAAACAAAAACAGCACAGAAAAACCCTGGGACACTGAACATCAAACCACTAAAAAATGTTTGTGTCAATATTATATAATGTCATATTATTATTCAAGATAGGAATTATGTCATAGAACTTCACAGGCAACCCAACCAGCCCAAAAATCCTCTTCTAGTCCAAGTTCAGCCGTTCCAAAGGCTCATCACCCCAGAGGACAGTGTGGCCTTGCCAATGACCCAATGTTGGCATTAAGGCCCAGAAGGTGCAGTGTGGTCTGTGAGCAGAGGAGTCAGCAGACTCCCTCCTGCACATCAGCCTGGAGCACTCCTGGTATCCGAGGTCACTGGGGACACACGTTCCTTCCCGTTACGGCCTCATTTCCCAGCACTGGGCACTCGCAGCAGGCAGCTCATCAATAGTCACTTCACTGACAGCTTTTCAGGACTCCCCACGCTCCAGCAGCTTCTGAGTTATTGTGGCTGGAGGTTTTTATTGCCACTGCGTCATCAGCATTCCCTCTGTGACCCAGAAGCACAACATCCCTGTTGCCTCCCCAAAATCTGCCGCTTACCTGATGGAGCTGCTGCTGCAAGGCTTTATTTTCTGTCACTATAGCAACCTGGGCTTCCAAGTCCCGATGAACTGATCGATACCCGAAATTCGGAGAGCCAATCAAGGTGAGACAGGGCAGGTCACTCCCTGCCAGGTACAGCCAGAGGCCTGCGGGAAAAACAAGAGAAGTGTGGCAGCCCCAGGGAATGGCTGGGAGCTCACAGTGCCCCCTCACTCAGAGGGAATTCAATGCATTAACCACGGATGACAGACCCTGCACAGGACCCCGAGAGCAGCGGGAGGCCTGGCAGGGCCCACCGGGCTGTGACACTGTGTGTGACTCCTGGGATGCCCGGGCACAGCCCAAACAGGAGTGCCCAAACAGGGGTGCAGCACCCTCAGAGCACCCCAGGGACACACTGCCTCAAAACAACCTAGGACAAGGCCCTGTGTTAGAGGGCACTTTGCACCACAGCAAATCTCAGAAACACTGAAAGAAGATAAACAGCTTTTCAGCGAAGGAACGAGCCCCAGAGCTCCAGGCAGACAGGCCAGGTCTGCCCAGCAGTGCTGCCAGTGACCAACCACCTTGCTGGAACCGTGACATGAAGAGGCATCTCCCTGCTCTGACAGGTGAATTCACCTGAAATAGAGACTCAGAAGTGCAAATTATTTCACCCCTACTTCCTGAGCAGCCACCAGGGATGAGATTAAACTCTTGCCAGGGCACCTGGCCCCCATGGCCACTTGCCACCGCAGCCCCACAGCTCTGCCAGCACGGAGAGCAGTCGGGACACAGCCCAGGATGGGTTTTCAAGGGAAAGATGGAAACAATATGTTATTCTCAAGCACACCAGTGCAGCAGGGCAGGAAGGAACAGCCACAGGAGAGCCGGGAGCGCTGCCAAGGAGAGGCTGCATGGCCACTCTGAGCACAAATGGAGCCGGGAAGCATTTGCTCTCCTCAGCACAGCCCTGGGTGGGTCCTGGAAGAGGCTTATCCCCATGGCCAGTCACACACAGACTGCAACAAAGAACCCGTAGCATAAAAACCACCTCGGCCTTAAAATAGCAACAGGTTTCCTAACTCAGCCCCAGAGCAGTTCCAAGAATGCCTTGAGTAAGATGCTGCCGATTCACTGCCAGTTCCTGTAACCTCCTCCCCACCCCCACAGCACACTCACAGAGCTGGCACTGCCGTGGCACCTCTGGCCCCACGGGCTCTCCCCACCGCGGGCTCCAGGAGCCACAGGGCAGCACCCACGTGGTGCAGAGACCAGGCACGTTCTGTCACCAAACAGGACCCCCCCAGGGGCTGTCAGGTGCCTCATCAGCCGCAGACAAGACCTCTGCCCAGGCAGCAGCCACAAGGAACAGGTTCCTCACATTCCCAAGTGTACTGTGGCACTGGTTTTATGGCCACCTGGCAGAATTTGCTCAAGCAGTGACTCACCTTTCCAGCAAGGGGAAGCGCTGTTTCCCAGCACCAGTCAACAGCAGTAACAGGGTTTATCTCTCAGCAAACGGACACCTGTCCAGCACTCTGCCACCAGCACTTGTTTGGAAGAGACCCTGACCCCAAGGAATGCACCCACGTTACTCACACCACCACACCTGGGCACACAGCAGAGCACAGGTAGGATTTAGGATGTCACACCAGCACAGCTGCTGGGAGTCCTGCTCACATGTGCTGTGCAGCACTCTGCTACACCTGCACTGTGCTGTCACACCTGTGCTGTGCTCTGCTACACCTGCACTGTGCTGTCACACCTGTGCTGTGCTCTGCTACACCTGCACTGTGCTGTCACACCTGTGCTGTGCTCTGCTACACCTGCACGGCACTGAACACACCCAGGGCAGATGTCCCTGGGGACACAGCACTGGACACTGTGCATGCAGATATCAATGCTTTAAGGGGAGTGGGAGGGGTGTGCAGCACAGCCACAGCATTTTGGGGTATGTCAGCCAGGTCCTGTGGGAGATTAAAGGGTGCCTCAGCCAAGAGAGGAAGCCTCAATGGGCACTGCTGGGAATCTCATGTCCTGGGCCAGGAGCCAGGCTTCTTGTACTCCATGTGCACCTGCTCTTCATATCTCTAAGGTTTCCTCCCTTCCCTCTTCTGTCCTTGTCCTCTCTGCCACACGCACCATGCAAAGGAAAGCCAGTGAATCCAGCATGTGCCAAGGGCAGAACACGCCACAGAAGGAGCTGCACACTGATCCTCCCAACACTCCCAAGGGCAGCAAACATCTCCGATGCCCCCCCTGCCAGGCACAGGAGCTGCTGAACTCTGAGCCCTGCGACCCCCTCCCAGCAAACACCACACAGCAGAGACCCCAAAGCACTGCCCCAGTAGGCCCAGCTGGCCCCAGCAAGACCGATGGCCATGTGCACTTTGGTAGCTGGAAACGCAGCCCACGCTTCCAAGCTCAATCCATGCCAAATCATACCCCACTGGGAGTCAGCAAACACAGAACCTGCAAACCACAGGTCGCTTGAGCAAGTGCTTCCTGGCGGACACAGGACACCCCAGGCAGGCAGGGACCTCCCCCGGGCTGCTGTGCCCGAGATAAGGATTTCCCTGTGCCGGGAATCGTGCTGAGGAGGAGTGTGACACCCTGAGATCTGGTTGTGGTTTCAACACAGAGGTAGCCAGCAACACCCATGGATTTTCAACAGTCAAGAGAAGGCCAACTCAGCAGCTTTTCCTCCCCACCACCTCTAACCCTTCCTCTGAGCATTCATGTGGGAGGTAGAGAGACAGAGGCATTCCCACAACCATTAACAGCTGCTCCCTGAACAGGAATAGGCAGAGCCCCAGTGCTCCAATCACAGCCCAAACACTCAAATCGAGTGCCATGCTGAGCCTGGGGGAGCTGGGCACACCATATCCAGCAGGAATGTGGGCTCTCCTACAGAAGACCCCAAGGGCAGCATTCATTAACTCACTGAATCTATTATATTCCTTCCTCAGCCCCTTCCCCTCCAGCTGCCCTGACTCCCAAACACACACACCACAGCTGGTACAAATTCCCCAGACCTGCTGCCACAGGAAAACACAGTGGCCACGGCTGCTGTGGAGCAGCTCCACTCCTGCCCATCCCAGATCCCTGCCCTCCAGGGTCCCCAACAGAGCCTGTGCTCCTGACTGCTGAAACCAGGTCGAGGGACACGAGAAACTGCACCACAACCCCAACTGCATCACAAACACATCCAGATGCTTCTTTTCCTTTGCATCACATCATGTTTGCAGGCAGTGCCCCAGTGCCACCACAGGGACAGCTCTTCCACCATCCCTAGAACTGTATCAAACTGTAAATCCAGAAGCAAGGTGGGATTGCACAGTTATCCCTCAACTGACTCAAACCCTCCAGGTTTACGCAAGTTGTTTGAACCTTGGAAGAGTGTTTTGAAGGTTAAGCCTGGACTGGCACTCAGCCAGCCCCTTGCTCCTTGCTCAATCCAAACATGCAGCTCTCACACACCTCTCAGTAAGTCCTCTTGGGATAAGGACATCTTACCTTTGGCATGGAATGTCCACCCAGCACGGGAGTACTCCTGCAGGAGCACCCTCTCCTGCTGCTGCAGGTAGCAGACCTCGCTGTAAAACTGGTGTTCAATGTAAACGTAGGCAGCAGGGATGGCACCTGCCACCCCCTTGGCACCAAAAAACCCATTGACCTCTGGCGAGGCCAGGAGGATCCGGTACTTGGCCCTCGTGCCCAGGATGAGGTCCATGTAGGCCTGTGTCAGGTTGAAGTAGCCAGTGGTGAGGTATATCCTGGCGTCCCGCTCAGCCTCCGTCAGCAGCGTCTCTGTGACCATCTCATCTATTTGAATTCCAAAAGGTTTCATTTGGATTAAGGGATAGATCCAGGTGTCGGGTTCTGGTTTCAGACCCCCAGATGCTTGAGAGCCCTGCTGGGACAGCAGGGAGCTGCCTGGCTGACTGCTGTGGAAAGTCTTTGCGTGAAGGAGCTCCTGCCGTGTCCGGGCAGAGTTGATGACTTCCATGACCCTCCGGTTGGCAATCTCACAGTAGGCCACCTTGTCTCCTGCAGGAAAACCCCGAGAGATGGTGTCTGAGACCTACAGGCGCAGAGCTACCTGTCATCTACTACATACTGGGAAAAACTGCTGACAGGACATAAAGAGAAGCCAACACAGAGCACACACACTTCTCTATCCTGAGGCCCAAAGCAGCACTTTCAAGGTTAGCAGAGCTACATCACAGAAGACAAATATTCAGCAACTGGCAGCAGCTTGAAAAATCCTCTGAGAAAGGAAAGGACCAGTATAATGCTAAACTGGCAACTCAGAATGAGCTGGAATAAACAAACAAACTCCAGCATCCAGCCTGAGCTTACATCACCCAGCAGTGCAGGGCCAGGCAATCAGCCTGGCACATCACTGCCCTTCCCTGCCATTCCTATGCTTGTTCCCAGTCTTCCTGATCCAATTCCCATCTGATTCCAGAATAAACTCTACTACAAAACATTAATTGCCAACAATAGCACCACATTCGTAAACCCTTCAGAAAATGCACACCCAGACCATTTGGAATTGCAGCCACTAATATCAGAAAAACCTTTCAAGGACTGAAGTTCGTGTTTAAGGCCAAAGGCAGCACATTTATAAGGGAGCATTGAGGCAGTTGCAGAGTTACTTCCAACCTCTGCACACACTGCTGGATTAGCCTGTGACAGCCACTGTGCTGAGGAAACTCTGATAGACTCCAGTTTTGAAACTGGAGCAATCTTGATTTTAATACTGGAAGGCACAAAATGGGACACCCCACAGTCTGAACAACGGTCAGACACCCAGCAATTCCCAAATGGATGGAGTTCAAGTCATGCTTGAACCCCGGCCATCACTCCCTTCCTCTGGATCCCATCACTCAGCCAGGTGAGACAGCTCCCTCCTACCTTGGTACGGGTGCACCATCCCCTCCATCACCTGGACTGTATCATCCTGCTGCAGCTGCAGGGACACGTCTCCAATCGCCTCCACGAGCTCTGTGAAGAAGTCTGCGATCTCAGGGGAGTCCCTGAGCAGGACATAGCGGTCCTGCCGGTTGGTGAAGTACAGGTCACTCAGGTTTGCACTGCACAGAAAGGTGGGGCTGAGTTCAGAGCATGGCCACGGGATCCTCAACCCCACAGCCCAGGCTACAGCCCTCACTCTGCAATAACTGCACTAGAGCCCAAACTGGCCATTTCCTTTGGAATCTCAATGAGATCTTCTTTCCCTTTGAGAAAGACTCTTTCACCTGAGAATCTCATACGGAAGAGCTGTGGTTGCTCTCCCATCTCAGAAGAGCAGTAACAGGATTGCAATGGTAAATCCAGATGTTCAGACAAGTCTGGCAGCACAGACATGCCCAAAGCCCAGCAAAAGGAACCAGGGCCAAGGCAGCAGGACTCACCCGCTCAGGATCACATTGTCATCAAAGAGATACACCTTGATGTGCTGCAGCCCAATGGTCTCGTTGAAACGCTCTGGAATCAGGAGCCGGAGAAGTCCACGCAGGTTTGGGGTGTGGAAGAGGGACACACGGACTTGCTCTGGAAATCTCTGCAGCAACGGGATCAGCATTGTCCGAGAATTCTTTCTGCCTGGGAGAGGAGAGTTCCACAGAAGGATCACACAGACAGAACACATCAGGGTAAGCACCCATCCTATCCCATCCTATCCACTGGCACTTCACAGGTTCTCCCTTTTTTATTTGTTTTTTTCCTAAATCAATTCCATTTGCAGTATCTCGATACTGAAATGGACATCTGGAACTGTAAGTTCACAAATGAATGGACCTTGGAATCGGTCACAGAGCAAGTCTGACACCTTTCAAGCTTCTTAATCAAGCCTCACCAGCACTAATAACACAGAGGTTCCTGAGTTGGTGTGCTGCTTCCAACAAATCTGACAATTCCCGCTTTTCTTTCAAAATGAAAATGTAAGTGAGCATGAGGAACAAGGGCAAATGCACTGACAAGTGAACCAAGCAAGAACACATGAGTTGCATACAGAAGTTTGGCCCTTTTTGATTCTACCACCTCTTCTTGGAAGAAAAGCACCTCAGATTGAAGATTTTCTGGGAATATGCAGTTCTGGAATACAAAAGGCCAATACTGAAAGGTGCGTGATTTCAGCAAATAGGTCCAACTGGCCAAGACAGCCTCTCTCAAAAAAAACCAGCTTCTGCAGCCTAACAGTAAAATCAGGCTGTGAGGAAAGCAAAGCACAATTCCTACCCCGGGAGCCCCTGGTGTAGTCCAGGAGAATGGAAACTCTGAGGTCAGGCGAGTCTTTTGCTTGCAGAGATTTCTCCAGAGTTTCTTCTAAGCAATCCACCTGTGGAGAAAGTTCTCTCCTTATTACGAAAGCAAATCAAGCTTTCCAAGAGGTTGCAGCCAGGACAGGTCCCCACCCTGCTATGAGTCCTTCCCCCTGCTGCCAAACACGGCCAGTTCAGCCTTTGCCTCTGCCAACCTGGCAGCCTCGTCAGCCTAAAGCCACAGATCAAAGGGCCCCAGTTTTACATACCCACATTCTTCCAGTCTCCCAAGAGCAATTAATGTTAGCAGAAAAAATCCCCACATCATTCTCAAATCATGGATTTGCATCACCAAAGACAAATCCTGGTAGGAGTCCACTGCAGAGGCAGTTTTAGTCTTTAACTACAAGGCTGTTTGTCGCACGTAAATTCAAATCCTGTGTGCAAGCCCAGACAAAGCTGGGCACAAACCCTGTGCAGGCTCTGTCCACTTTTACCCTGCCAGAGAATTTGCATCCCAACATCAGATTGGCCAAGGCCAGGCTTCTCCTAAAGCCCTTAGGCAATAATGCTCTTGTTTCCAGAGGGAAGAACAGAAAAAGCAAAGCTGACCTCAGTCTCAAATGCAGAGAGCCAATCCTGCATCTGTGTTCTGCACCTGAAGCACCAAATACAGCACTATATACCCACAGATTGAACCACATTCAAGGAAAATGCCAGGGAAAAACAGATTCCTACGACCCAAGTTCTGCAAAGCTCCCTGAGCACTATGAACCCAGGCCAGTTCCTTCTCACAGGCCCGGGCTCACTATGCCATGAGGAAGTGAAGTGAAGCACTCCCCTGGCTCTGTACCAGGCCTAAACCAGAAACACCATGTGCCTCCCTCCCCTGCACTCCCTTCCTGCCCTTCCCAAAGCCTTCCACACTCACCAGCTCCTGCTCCAGGAGCCCTGTTCCCAGGTACAGTGAGGCCATCACCACCCGCTGCTTGGCTGCTTTGATCTGCACCTGGGAGGAGCAGAAAACAAGGTGAGTTTCACTCTGTGTCCCTGGTCCTGAGGAGCCACCAGCCCGGGCCCAGCACTGCCACACTCCCCGGGAGGAGCCCTTCAGCCACATCTCCACACTGGCTCCCTGACCCTGAGGGAGAAAAGGGCAACAATGGAAAACCCACGGGGCTCTGCAGAGCCACAGCAGCACCACTGCTGCATCCAAAATTCATGGAAGAAACCAGTGCTTTCTGGGAAACTGTGGAACACATTCCCTGCAGCTAAAACTATTCCATACAAGAGTAGTTACCAGGCAGCAGCCGTAACACTGGGACTGTATCAAAACCATTCTCACAACCTGGAGCCCACACCTTACCTTCAGGAGTTCATAGAATTCCACCGGGGAGGAAAGCACCTTGACATGTGAGCTGGAGATCCCAAACTCTGGGACCAGATTCCTGATCCACTGGAACCTGTGTGCTCCTTCTGGACAGAGTGAACATGGTGGGGCTGTGATCACTGGAACAGGAGGGGTGAGCAGCGGGGCTAGAAGGAGCCATGATGACCTGTGGAAAGAAAAATGAGTAATTCTTTATGGTGGAGCCTTTGCTTCCCACAGAGCCTCCAAGGAGGTAAAGAAAGAGCTGCAGGTAGGGTCAATCTGTGGCAGAGATCCACAGTGGCAAGGATGTTTTTCCCTTTCCATAATCTCAGCTGGATCACCAAAGCCAAATGTAGAAACAGGAACACAGGCAAAAGGTGGGAGAATAGATCTGAACATCACTACTCTTTCCTCAAGATGGCAGGGAGACAAAGAGAAACAACTCCATTATCAGGACAGCATGGGGGAGGAAGGAGGTCAGGAACTGCAGAAATGGGGTGTGGATGCTCAGGTGTGTGGTGGTGCTGCAGTGCTACCACCTGTACCTGCCATCAGCCACCTCTGAATTAGCTCCATTAAACACACACCAGCTTGGCCACAGCCAACAGTCCCTTCCTGGCCAGCTTCATTCTCAGCTGGGCTGAAGTTGTTCCTCTTTCAGGTAAAGACTTTAAAGATCACACTGCTCTAAAGAATAAAATGCCTCAATTCCTCAACCTTACCCAAAAATCGATCTACAGCACACGAGGTGCCCAAGTGCAAGGCCCAGGAAAGGCAGGGCAGCCACAGCTCCAGAATGACCCACCAAAGGAGTGAGTGCATCCCAGCAGTAACATTCCAAGACCCACACGGGGATCCATCCTCGGCAGTGCCACCAGCATTCCACACAGGTCAGAGATCACAGCCTCCCTGGCAAACCCCAACAAAGCTGTCAGGGAAGCAGCAGGAACCTCATTCTTCAAGAAGACATTTCAGAACAAATTTAATTCCTTTGAAGCCACTTCAGGAAAAAACCAGCTTGCTGCCAGCGTCATGCTGGGGGTGACAGGAAGCAAGTGGCAACTTCTCCTCTCCAGAGGTTTCGTGCATGTAAATTCATCCAGTCATACAACAACCCCCAGCAGGAGTCTGTCCACATGACAAAACCACATTTCAACACAATTAGCAGCAGCAGCTCCCACGAGATCCAGGAATCCATAAGTAAGGGACTGAACCCGACAGGAAATATCCCGGTCTGCAAACCCTGCTCACAGCACCCAGGCTTGTCGGGACAGACCCGAGGTGTCTGCTATCCCCCAGGAACACCCCGGCCCCAGGCCAGGAGGCAGCAGCACTCTGTGGCCCCTGATGAATCCACCACCACCCCACGCCACGAAGAAACTTGATTACAACTTTTACCAGAATTTGTTATGAGGAACTTCTGGGGTTTACCACAATCCAGAGCCCAAAAGACCACAGATTCCAGGAAGATGATTTCACTCATCTGGTTCATGATACAACCCTGGATCTTCACAAAATTTCCAAACACCCTTACAAGGAAACCAGTTTACAGTGGCGTTTCCTGGAAAATCCACGAGTTTGTCACTGACTATTCATCGCCACCAAAATCTGAGTCAATCTGCGCAGGAATTCCTGGGATTGTGGGTTCCTACAGATCTTATGGACCAGGCTCAGCCTGCACACACAGAAGGGACACAGATCACCAGCACAGAGTGTTAAAAGTAACGCAAATAACCCCTAAAAGGTGCCAAAATAATCAAAGCAGAACAGAAACACAAGAAACAACATGTTTCAGGTACACACTCATCAATCTCTAGAGAATCTGAGCAAGACCTTTGCACACCTCTGTCACCTCATGTCTTACAGGCCACACAGAGGGGGCACATTTCCACTGCCCCTCACCACGAGGCAGCATGGCACACAGAGCTACAGGGATACACACACTGGATCACAAAACACGGGGGGTTAAAATGCACCGACTGCTCGGCCTGCAGAGCTGTGGCACAGTCAGTGCCACTCTAACCTGGCCCCATAGGTCACAAACTACATCCTCTGGAATTATTCCCAGCGAGGAAGTAGTAGCAAATTTTATGTATTTTACCATAACAATCAACAGACATGAATATAGTCCTCATTATTCCATTGGCCAATCCAATTATACTTCCAGAAGCCAGACCAGTGACCAAGCAGACACTTTCCAGAAACATGATTCCCAGAAGCCATTTTCTGGCAAGGACTATTGGAATTGTAAGTCTGACTGCACCTGCCTTCCTGCCCCTGCCCTGCACCTGGTAATTTACAGTGTGTCTACAGTGTTTGATCTTTTAACCCAATACTGAAATTTACACCTTATTCAGCACTGAGAGCCTACAGCTTCTGGAGCTATCAAACAAATCCATATTTTGCTCCAGTCATAGAACCACTGGCACAGCAACCAGTTCCCAAAGCAGCAGCTTCTACCCACTGGTGACTGACATCAGCTCAGCAACTACCTGAGTACAACCAATCCCTCCAACCCTGCACACACAACTATCAGAAATCACGTAAGATTATGAAGAAATTACCAAAATTCCACACTGTGACAAAACAGCTTTCAGAGGAACAGAAAACAGGGCGGGGGGAGCCCTTCCCATCCCTACTCCACACCACTGAGTTAACTGAAAACAGAATCAAAAGGCACCACCTCAGATCATTTCTGCAAGTTAACCCCTAAATAGAAATGAGGGATTTTTTGGTGTGCGTTCTATTTTTAAAGACGTGGGTTTGGCACAGAAACTCACAGTGGAGCTGAAACTCTTATTCACCATAAAACTTCATCTGCAGAGCCAGAGGTGAAGTGAAACCGTAGGACAGAACGTCATCTTTTCGCCCGCACGGGGGATCTACACTGCTGCTCTTCGAGCTCAGTGGTCACTTTCCAGGGCTCAGTCCCATTTATCTATGCCAAAAACACTGATGGCACTAAAAGGGAAGTGCGGAAAGAATTTTCTTGTCTTAACCAAAACCACAGACCAGACTGACGATCCAGCTGCTCCAGCAGCATCCCCGGCCCCTCACCTCGGTGTGCCCGGCTCCTGGTCCCCCTCCACAGGGACACCCCCGCGGGCCGCGCCGCACCTCTGACAACCGAGGGGAGCCGGCCTGGGGAAAGGGGGATGTCGGTCAGCGCCCGAGAGACAGCGGGAGGCGAGGAAATAGAAAATGAAGGGGAAATAAAGCTCAGGTTTTGCCCTAAGGGCGATGGGACAGCGGGGCGGGCTAAAGGGGGCTGGAGTAGCAGAGCCGGACCCCCCGACCCCGGGCAGGGGGAGCCGGGCCGCCCCTTTCCCCCTCCGCAGGGATCCCAAGGGGCTCGGCCGGGCCCGACTGGGGATGCGGCGAACGGTGGGGAGGGGGGCCGGTAACGCGACACCGATGCCGGTGGGAGATGGGAGCCGCAGGGCCCGGCCGGTCCTTACCTGCGGGCGCGGCGGTCGCGGCCGCGGGAGAGG
>WEIV01015211.1:117135-128191 GCA_013390005.1 Calyptomena viridis
GCGGGCGGCGCCGCCGCGTTACAAGAAGCCGCGCAGTTCCAGGAACCCGAGGGCGGGCGCTGCGCCCGCTATAAGAGGCCGCCCCGGGCCGCCCGAGCAGCTCTGCCGCCGCGCACCGGACCCGCTCTGCCGCCGACACCGGCTCTCGCTCCCCAGGTAGGGAGGGATGGGACAAGGTCCTGGAAAGAGAGGGGGGACGGCTCGGCACCGGGGATGCCGGGACGTCCGCGGAGGCGATCGCCGGCGACCGGGGATGCCGGTTCTGCCCGGGGAAGTGGGATAGCAGGGGATGCCGGTGCTCCGGCGGGGCGATAGCCGGGGCCGGAGGTGTCGGTGGACAGTCGGGGCAGTCGGGGACCAGGGTTGCCGGTGCTGCCCGGGGAAAGGGATCGCTGGGATGCTGGTGCCCCAGCGGGGCGATAGCTGGTGGCTGGAAGTAACGATGTCCTCCGGGAGCGAAAGAGCAGAAGACCGGCACAAGCGGTGCTCCCGGCGAGGGGAGAGTCGGGGACGGGAGCAGCCGGTGTTCCTGGGAAGGGAGAGACGGGGACAAGGGGTGCTGGTGCTATGGGAAAGGGGAGTTGAAGATGCCGGCGGACAATAGGCAGGGACCGGGGATGCGGATGTTCCTGGGAAGGGAGAATCGGGGACCGGGGGCGCCGAGACCGGGGTGCCGTGGCTCACCGCTGTCTCTGCTGCAGGTGATGGTGTAGCAGCGGCTGCTGCTGGCAGCAGCACCCCGAGCGCACGAAGCTGGCTCCCTGCGCCATGGTCACCCACAGCAAGTTCCCCGCCGCCGGGATGAGCCGCCCCCTCGACACCAGCCTGCGCCTCAAGACGTTCAGCTCCAAGAGCGAGTACCAGCTGGTGGTGAACACCGTGCGCAAGCTGCAGGAGAGCGGCTTCTACTGGAGCACGGTGACAGGCGGCGAGGCAAACCTGCTGCTGAGCACGGAGCCGGCCGGCACCTTCCTCATCAGGGACAGCTCGGACCAGCGGCACTTCTTCACCCTCAGCGTCAAGACGGAGTCGGGCACCAAGAACCTGCGCATCCAGTGTGAGGGCGGCAGCTTCTCCCTGCAGAGCGACCCCCGCAGCAGCCAGCCCGTGCCCCGCTTTGACTGCGTGCTCAAGCTGGTCCATCACTACATGCCACCCACGCCCTGCGCCGTCCCCGAGCAGCCGGGGGGAGCCCTGCACCCCAAGCGCACCTACTACATCTACTCAGGTGGCGAGAAGATCCCGCTGGTGCTGAGCCGCCCGCTCTCCTCTAGTGTCTCCACCCTGCAGCACCTCTGCCGCAAGACCGTCAACGGGCACCTGGACTCCTATGAAAAGCTGACTCAGCTGCCGGCCCCCATCAAGGAGTTCCTGGACCAGTACGATGCCCCCCTCTAAGGGGCTGGAGGAGTAAGGTCACACGCTACAAGCACAAGAGCAGGGGACAGGCACAATGCTCCACCAGCGTGGGAGCTCACAGGGCATGCCGAGCCTCTCCCTCTGAGAAAGAGAGGAGGGGGACTGGGGCAAGCCACCGTGGGCCCGGGGCACAGCTGGCCACCCTTGATGCTGGGGGGATCCCTCAAGGAAGTATGATACCCCCTCTCCACAGGGAAGGGGATGGCTTCAGCCAGACTATGGATGTTACAGTGAGCCCGTTGACAAAGCCCCCGTGGACTCGGGCAGCCAGGACAGCTCCCACTGAATGGAGGGATGTGCACCCCAGAAGCCCCATCCTGGGGTTGTCCTGATGAGAGCCCCTTCCACCCCCAGGAACTGAAAGCACTGGAGCCCAGGAGTGCCTGATTGCTTTTCCTCAGTTTTAAGGGGAAGGTGTTTTTTTTGCCCATACTGTACTTTACCTCTTGCCGCCTCCTCGTGGGTGGAAGCTCCTTTCACACCAGGCCCCAGACTTGGAGGTCGCTGCCTTTGTCCCCTCATTGTCGTTTTCCAGGGGTCTAAGCCTTAATATTCTCCCTGCCACATGGTCTGGGTTACTGCACATCGTTTGGTGACACTGTGTGATGACGGTCTTGCTGATGTGCTGTGAAGCCAGAGGGGAAGTGGCACGTCCCAACGCTGCTGAGACCCACACAACCATGTCTGCAAGGAGCACCCTGGGGACCCCGGGCCTTTAGTACCAAGAGCTGCACCCAACTCTGCCCAGCCGGTCCCACAGACCCTGGCTGTGCTGCTCCATGGGGCACCGATTCCCACAGGAACATGGTGGGAGGATTCCCTGGAGCGTGTTGTCTTGTGAGTGCTTTTTTGTGACTGCCCAGAGAAGTGGCTGGGGTTTTCTTTTTTTTTATTTTTATTCTTATTTTTTTTAACCGAAGGGATGTTTACAGGCCAACGTGAATCACTGTCTTTTATAAAGATTCCATCTTCACCTCCAGCCTTGAGGGCTGAGCCAAACCATGCTTGAAAATTCAACCAAAACCAAACTCAGATGAAACTTTGCACATATTTATATTTATATTCAGAAAGGAAATGTTTCCATAATTTATAATAAAGAGCACTATTTTTTAATGAAAAGCCTCAGATCTGGTTTGATTTCTGCCTTGCGCCCCGAGGTCACTTGGCCCCGGCACAATGCCGGGATGTGTTTACACCACGTAAGCGCCGTTTCCTGGAGCCGCCGTCCGTGCCGGGTGATCCCGCCGCGGTGACTCAGCCCCTCTGTCTGCGTAAGCTCTGCCCCAGCACTCAGGTATGTCTGAGCCCTGCAACATTGCTCTGCTGGCTGAGCCACAGGGACAGGATCCGCTCCCGGCTCATGCACGTGGTGCAACCACAAACCACCCTTGGATGGAGGGACGTGGCCCGTGGCCCTGGATACGGAGGAGCCGAGCTGGTGGCACAGCCCCAGAGCAGCTCGTGCTGTGCTGGGCGAGTCGGGCCTGCCTTCAGCCCAGCCTTGGCACGTACCACAGTGAGGAGCTGTGGGAGCAGAGCACCCAGAGGTGCAGTTAGGAAGGGTCTGCAGTGCTTCCTCTGGGAGGGCAGCAGGCTCTGGACAGAGGGTGCCAAGGTCCTGGGCACCCCCACAGCACAGCTCTGTCCTGTGCAGACCCACAGCCCTGAGCCAGGCACAGATGCTCAAGAAAGGGTACTGAAAGAGGGAGAGGGATTCCCCTGGGGATCTCCTGGAGCCCCCAGGAGTGCCCAGCCCCTGCTCCTGAGGGTGTGCATAGGAATAAACCCACAGCTCCATTTGGCTGGCATGCAGTGCTGTGCCCGGCTGGATAGCTGCATCCACGGATGTGGGTGATTCCCTGGGAGAGGGTCGGTCCCCTGCAACCTTCCCAGAAACCCCAGCTTGAGGAACAGGCTGTATCCAGGCATCCTGTGCTTCCCAGCCCCTCTGGCACTGTGGGCATCATGCCTGGCATTGTGCACTGTGTTCCTGCTCTGGGGAACCCCAGCTGCTGGGAAAAGGCTTTCCTTGGGAATCACCCCAGAGCAGAGGGATGGTGAGCGTGCCGGCTCAGGCTGTGGGTAAGGGAGGGCGTGGTCCCAGTGACTATTTTGGTGCTGCTCTGTGGGCCATGGCACATGGGCTGCCAGGGCACCCGCCATAGCTATGCGAGGAATGTCCACACGCAGGGGTGGCTGCGGGCCAGGCCCTGCCGTGGCACAGCTAAAGTCAGGGTTCTCAGCAGCACTGGTGACTCCCAGCCTCATGCCAGGGGTGAGGTGGGAGCAGTTCCATGGGCACAGCAGCCCCCAGCCAGTGGAAGCGTTGTCCTGCAGGGCATCACTGCTCCCAGGCAGGACAAGGAGCAGCAGGGGATGGGGAACCAGGGCCCTAGGGGGGTTATGAGCATCCTCAAGCCCCCCTGGCAGAGCAAGGGCTTCTCAGTACCCCAATGGTGGAATGGAGCAAGAAGCTGACCCCAGGAAGGGTGGCCAGGTGGCCACGATGGCCCTGCCCAAGTCCCCCAGACAGACCCCAGCCTTCCTATCCCTGTGGGAACAGCCCTGGCTTCTCCACTTCCCAGAAGGGCCCTGGCACTGCTGTCCAAGGGCCTCTTCCCTCGTGGTGCTGCAACCACAGATGAGTTGAGTCTGGGAAGCTCCACCAGCCTCATGGGTTTCTTGGAATAAAGCCAAGATCGTGGCAGTGGTGACACAGCAGGCAAATCCCTGCCGAAGGTTTCACAAACCTCTGTTCTGCTCCAGAGCAGCCAAGTGGACTTGGCCCCGCATTTTGTAAGCAGTTGATTGTCCTGCAGCCAGTTCCCCTCTGCCCCACACCAGGGCTGGGGCTGCTGAGCTCACACCTGGGAGGGTTCTGGAATGGGGAAGGTGTTTTCACAGTGATCAGACCCTGTCGCTGTGTGATGGTGCCAGGAGCCAGCTGGGAATTGGGCAGGGCTTCAGGAGCAGGGCTGGGACATCAGGGCCCTGCAAACCCCCCCATCCCGGGTCTCTCTTACAGCTGCAGAACTCAATACAGCTGTTAGTGCAGCCCATCTCCAGTGCCATCACCTCCTCCATGCCATGACAGTGGCTGTGCAGAGCAGGGTGAGAGCACCAGGCCCAACGAGCCTGATGAGGTGCTGGGACACAGGAGGGTGGTAAGGCAAGGATAGGCTGCTGCACTGCAGTCCCTGGAACCATCCTGCCTCCTCCTGGCATCCCCACGGGATGTGGGGCAGTCACTGATGCTTCTCATCACTCCACTGGCTCATTACTGGAACAAGAAGGAAGTGTCCACCAGGATGGTGCCCCCAAACCCTGCAGGGTCAGGGGTGCAGAAACCTGCTCTGGTGTGTACCAGCCTCTGCAGATCCAAAACAGGAAACCACCACAGCTGGCGATTGCCACGGGCAGCTGGCCCTGGCACAGCAGTGGAGGGCTTGGCCAGCACTGTAGATCCACTGCCAGTACCCAGCCATGAGGCAAAGCCCAGCCAGGCACAGGGAAGCAGGACAGACCCACAAGGGCCCAGCCCTGCATTGGGACCCCGAGGAAGGTGGCAGTGGCAGCAGCACAGGTGACCACTGAGGCAGCAGAGCCAGGCAGGGAGCTGGCTACGAATATCCCAACCTTGCAGCACTCCCCTCACGCACTTCCTCCCTCTCAGCTCCTCAGAGCCAGGACATTCCCACATCTGCTGCCACGTTTCCCAGTAGGATGCAGGAAAGGGCTGTGCAGCAGCTGGGGACTTACTGTAAATGGCACCACCTGCTCCTTACATGGAGCCAGGGCCACAGGGACAGTTTGGAACAGGGACTGGGACATCTGCTCCTGGCTTGTTGCTGGGAATCACGGGCAGGGGCTCTGTGGCACAGCCTGGGGTTGGCACTGCTCACCCCAGCTGCAGGCTCGGGCTCCTCGAGAAGGAACAGGGCTTCAGCTTGGTGTCCCCAGAGCCCTGCAGTTCCACAACTGCCCCTCATTCTGGGGCTCTACCTCAGGTGTGGCCCTGCTCGAGGTCCCTGTCCCAGCAGCAGCTCAGCTGATGGTGGCCCAGCCCAGAGCCTCGGTGGCTGAGGGAGTCACGGATACTGGCTTGGCCCTGGCTGCAAGGCAGGGCTGCAAGCACGACTCTCAGGAGCAGGGGCCAGCAGCAGGACCCCATGCCCAGGCCAGGGAATATTGGGATGAAGCCCAGCAGGCTGTGTACATCCCCATGGAAACCCTGCTCTGTTGCTGCTTCCCCAGCCAGACCCGCAGCCAGTTCCAGAGAGCCAGCAGCTGTGGATTCCTCACTCCTTCCATCAGCAGCTCCACAAGCCGTGCTGCCCCGGCCCCCACTAGCCCCAGCTCTCTGCTGCCTGGCCAGGACCGGGGCCCAGGGCTGTGCTGCTCTTGCACCTGCACTCACAGGGAGCAGTGAGGTGCCAGCTACCGACTGTCATCGCTGCTGGGCATGTGGCACGTCAGGAGGTCCCCGTGGGTGCGCGGGCAGGAGGCTGCCAGCTGCCTGGGGTGTGCTTGCCCAGCACAGCCCAGAGTCCTCAGATGACCCTGGCAGAAGAGCCATGGGCAGGTGCCAAACCCCAGCACTGAAGCATCCCTTGGCCTCACATCCACCCTGGCCTTGGCCCTGGCGCAGGAGTCAGTGGTGGCAGTGCCACACACATGGATAGGGCTCCCAGACATGGGACCCTGTGTCTGTGGTCCAGTCCTGGCTTCCTTGCCTTCCTCTTCTTCCCTAGTGCACAATCCTGGCCCAAATGTCCCCACCAGCCTGGTGGGCTCTGCCCATCCCACGGCTCCAGGGGCCGTCAGCAGAGAGCAGCTCCAGCCTGCATCAGTCAGGTGGGAGGCCATGGGTACCCGTGGCACCATGTGGGTGAGGATGGGGTGTGCAGCTGGTGGAGGGCTCAACTGGAGCAGATGCTCCCTAGAAGGACCCAAAGGCCCTGTCTCAGCATTTAACAAATGGGAATGGGAGCACTTTACTGTAATTCCAGCAATTACATTGTTCATCCTTGGCAGCCAACACCAGTTGGTGTCCAGAGCCATGGGATCACCATCAGCCACCTGGCAGGAAGGCTTGGCAGCAGGCCATGCTGCCAGGCAGCCAGCCAAGGCAGGGCAGGGAAGGGCTGTGGAGCGAGGTGTGAGGTACGGTAAGGACCCGCCCCAGGAGTTCCTGTCACTGGCACAGCCCTGGCGCACAGGTGGTGGCCGGGAGGTCCCCAGTGCCCAGACTTGATTGCTGAGCCCACACAGCTGGGGATCCCCAGCCTGTTGATGCCCTAGTGGGGTCCTGGCAGCCACCCATCATTGCAGCAGCCCCAGCACCCACCATCCTTGCTGGGCAGTGAGCTGGAGTTGCTGGCAACGGGATGCTCCGGCCGCCTGTGCAGTGGGGTTTGGAGTAGCAAGGTGCTGGCAAACCGGATGGGAGCCCCCACCCACTGGGATTAGCAGGGGGCAGGGGAAGGAAAGTAGGCTACACTTGAGGGGCCGTCACCCGCAGGGATCCAGTGTCCCACCCTGACACCACTATTGCAGCTTCCAGGCAAGCGCTGCCCCTGGCTCTTTCCCACCATCGCCGCCCCGCCCTTGCCCAGCTGCCACATCCCCCGGTGGTCCCCGCCAGAGCCCAGTGCTGCACGGGAGCAAGCGACAGTTGGCACCCCAGGGACAGAGCAGGAGCCCTGCTGAGTCATCACTTTGCTGTTCTCGTTTTTCCATGGTGCTGTTGTGCGTTTGCTGGAAGCCAGCTCAGAGCCATGACTAATCTGTTCTCAAAACAAGCACAAAGCATGCGGGAGGTTTGTGCACACCCGCGGGGAGGAGGCGGAATCACAGCGCGGGGCCGGAGAAGCGAGCAGCTGGAGCAGCTGGGAATGCCTGGCCACGGAGCTGCCCTGCAAGCAGCATCTCCGTGGGGGTGGGCACAGCAGGGCCGGGAAGGGGCACCGACGACCCCCAACCTCCCCTCCCTATGGCGGGGCTGGGTGCACGCGGTGCGCTGGGACGGGGTGCGGCAGGCAGGGCAGGCAGGGCAGGCAGGGCAGGCAGGGCAGGCAGGGCAGGCAGGGCAGGCAGGGCAGGCAGGCGCGAGCCATCAGCACTCAGAACCCCACGTGCCGTGGCCGGGGTTGGGGCTCCCACCCGGGTCATTCTGCCCTGTGGGGAAGCCGCCGGTGGGGGAGGCCGGGGAGGAAGCACAGGAGTTTGCTTTGGCCGGAATCGGGCATCCATTGATTTGCTGTTATTAAAACCAGAGCTACTGTCGGGAACTCCGCAGCCTGGCTGCCCTCTCGCGCTTCCTGGAAAGGGCTGTCCCGCATGCCCTCACCGGCGGGGGGACGGGTCCCCAAAGCACCTGGCAGCACCATTGGCCCGCACCGGGTTTGGATGGCAGCCGGGGCAGGGAGCCAGGGATTCAGTTCTGCCCTTGGCACTCGCCTCTCTGCTGCCCAGCGCCTCTCACCCACCCGAGGCCCCTGGCCCTCCTCGGCACCGTGGAGGGTGGGTGGCAGGAGGGCACAGTGGCACCCAGCTGGGCTGAGGAGTGTTTACTGGAGAGGCAAAGTCATCGCTTCCAGTGGGGGATGAATCACCCCTGTCAGGAATTCTGCCCGAGGGCTTTTCTGTAAGAGCGTGGAATTTCGACACTGGCCACCATGCCCTCCCGGGTCCCCCCTCCTTGCACAACCTCCCGCCGGGGTTCCTGTTCCCAGCCCCGGCCTCGCAGCTGCAGCAGCTGCCGAGGGACACGGGCACAGGCACCCTGGTACAGAGAGTGGAGCGGGGCCCTGGGGGTGACAGAGCGGCAACAGGGCCAGGACCAGCCCGGGTTCCCAGTGTGGTGCAAGTGCCCACTCACAGAGCTGTGCCCCCCGGTGCCCCCCACAGCTGCCTCAGCCACCAGCGGGTCTCTGTGGGTCCCTGGTGCTGCCTGTACTCAGCACCGTACTGTTGCCTTGGCGATTAACTGCGGTTCAGAGTCTCCAGCTGCTCTCAAACCCAGAGGGTGCAGAGAGAGGGGAAGTGGTGGCAGGTCCCAGCTCCAGCAGGGGCTCTGCCTGAGCAGCACCATCTCCCCTCTGCTCTGACTGGGCACATCCCACCCCCATTAGGACTGGCAGCACCCCAGGCCGGTGGGAGCAGAGTGGGGAATGCCAGGAGGGTGGAGGTGTGTGGCTGCAGACAGAGGAGCAGCTCCTGGCAGATTGCTGCTCGCTGCTCCCGCCACCATCCAGGCACTGTCCTGCTGTGGGGTCACTGTGTGGGGAGACCCCCCCGCCCTGGACACTGCCCCACCATGGGCCAGGCTACTAGAGGGGAGGCTGGATCTTTCCCAGCAGCCAGCAGTGACTCTGAGGAGCCCCACAGCCACGCTGGGGCTGGGAATTCTCTCCGTTTCCACACACTGCAGAAACTATCTTTCCGAGCAAGAGCAGAGGGGTTTCTGGATAAGGGGAAAGCACGTTCAGAGCAGGAACTGAAAAGTCACCTTTGAGACTTGCTGCTCCCCTCAGACTGGCACAGCACAGACAAGCTGTGCCAGTTCCCAAAGGAACCATCTCACAGGTGAGGAGAGCAGAGCTCAGCTGCCTGTGGTCCCAAACCAGCAAGGGGAGCGTATGGCTGTGGAAAACCAGAGATTAGTGTCCTGCTTCCTGGATACAGGGCTGCCAGGAGCAGAATGCCTGAGCATCCTTTCCCAGGAGGCTCTTCTTGATGGGAACCTGCTCCCTGCCCCACTTTGGGCATCCCAGTACAGCTCCCGTTTGGGCACAGCCCATGTTCCCAGTGGGAAGGGGCAGCCCAGTACTCCACAGGACCACAGGACCTGCAGCCCCAGCAGTGTCCCTATGAGTGCAAAGGCCACTACAGCAGGGGACAGCTGCAGTGGTGACCACCAGCCCCAGCTGCAGAGATGCTTCCCAGGGGTCTGGGTGATTTGCCTGACCCACTTTGGATGCCTAAGGCTGCCAGGGCACACATGGCCATGGCCCCCACTCCAAGGCAGCGTAAGCAGAGGGGCAAACCCATCCTCATCACAGTTCTGACCATCCAACAGCCTCTCTGGGTCTGGAGAAGGGAGGTGGGGATGTGGGAAAGATCAAGACACAGCAGCACCTCGGCTGTGGGAAGCTGCATTGTTTTTTGCTTTACACTTTCTCCATTCCTGGAAGCAGCTGGAGTGGCCGCTCTGACCTGCCTGATGGGAAGCAGCCACAGCCCCCTTGTCCCCTTTGGCCGCCTCAGCCTCTGCGACTTTCCACCCTGCCAGGATGTTCCACTCCTAGAGGGTCTCCCACAATCCACAGGCTCTGGTCCCACGCACTGAGACTGAGCATCCCAGCCCCAGGCATCATCTCCAGGCTGATTTATAGAAATCCAGTGGCTGGGGCTGATGGTGCCTCCTGCCAAACCTCATTAATGGCTGGCCTAGAAGAAGGCAAACAGCTCATGCAGCAACAAGGAAATCCTTGTTTAAGCATTTCTGTCCATCCAGGGACCTTCACTTCATGCCCAGGGGAGTAGGAGGAAGAGGAGGAGAACAGGCAGTGCAGGCCACAAGCCCCAGGCTGGCACCACACTGGCAGCCACAAGAAAGGAGACGCAAGGGGATACAGCAGGGTCTGCACAGGGAGGGAGCCCCCAGGATGGGATGTGAGCCAGGGAAAAGCAGGAAGCCACATGGGCACGATGGGGGGCAGAGGGTTCCCACACTGCTGCAGGACCCTGCTTGCCCCTCAGTGCCCCTGCTCCCACACACACTGGGTTTCCTACACAAAATGCTGGCCGTGGATGCAGTGAGCTCTGGGCATGAAGGGCTGTTGGGAGGCCATGGGAGCCCAGAGTGGGTACAGGGCACTAGCACACCTGGCTGTGGACCTGGCACCCACGAGCTCCAGATCAACCTCAGCAACCTGCATCTGCCTACCCGATGTGTGGCTCAGGATCTATTTCATCATCTGGAGAAAAGCATTTACTGCCAATAAACGGGCTAATTAATTCTCCTCAAAGACCTCTCAATTATTCATCTCGGGCCACAGAGAAAACAATTACAGCACTTACTTCAGCCCTGGCTCGGCCAGTGCAGCAGCTGGTGGCAGGCAGGGCACGGCAGGGACGGCCCGGCACAGCTCTCGGCACGGACCCCCAGTGCCCGGCCAGCCCCAGCTCTGCCCACCCGGCCGGAGCATCCCCACGGAGCGCTAAGGCAGGGCTGTGGAGCCAGCACAGCCATCAGCCGTGAGCCGTCACCGGCACCAGCGCTCTCCCAAGGTTCCCCCAGAGCTCCCCCAGCACCTGGAATTTCTCAGGGACCCTGCGGCTCCCCCATCCCCACAGCCCCGGGGCAGCCCGCCCTGGGGCACCCTGTGCAGAGGGGCTTTTCCCCCCGACGTTCTCCAGCTCCTTGGCCCTTGGGACGCTCCCTCTGCCCTGCGGCGGGATTCAGCTGCAGAACGGGATTCACCCTGAGAACGGAAACCCTCAGCATGGAGGGTACAGTGGGCTGGAGGGGCCCTTCCCGGCACAGCCGGACCGCACCGGGGCTGCAGCGGCAAATGCCCCCCGGGACCAGGGCCGGGTCTCTCCCACCAGCTCCTGGAGCGCGGCGGGTCAG
>WEIV01015211.1:184413-199609 GCA_013390005.1 Calyptomena viridis
GGTACGGGGGAGCGGGAGAGGAGGGTGTGGAGTGCCCAGCGCCGCGGTCTCGGGGCTCGAGATGCCGCACGCCCCGTCGCGTGGATGTGGACTCGGGTGACGGCTGCACATCCCCGGGGCCGCGAGTTGAGCCGCGGGAGCCCAGAGCAGCAGCTCCCAGAGCCACCCTGGTACTGGGCGCCGGCCCCGGGGGTGATGAGCCCCGCGACGAGGGGTGTCCTGGGCCGGGGGTCCCCGCGGGGCTGTGCCCGCTCCCCACCCGAGCCGCTGTCGCTGGTGTCCCGGGGCAGGAGCGCTGTTGTCGGGCTCACGGCACCCCTGGGCGCTACTGTGGCTGTGGTGAGCCCCCGGTCAGCGATACCAGCCGGGCTCCAAAGCGCTGGGAGTATCTCCCGGAGCAGCCCCTCGCCAGGGTGGGACCCGCGGGGTCTTCCCGCCGTGGGCACAATAGTGCCCGTGGGTCTCTCGCCAAGGGGCGGAAGAAGGGGACACTTTTGCCCCTTCCCAGCTCTCCCCAAACTCTTTGGGTGTCGCAGGGGCCCGGTGCGAGTGCCCTTTGTGACTCTGTCCCGAGCTCTGCTGTGTCAACACAGTGTTGGTAAATGGCTTTGTTTAACCAGGACATGTCGGGTATGTGACCTTGCCGTCCTCCTGGTTGCAAGCGCATCTCCAAAGCTGCTGCAGGTCCCCTCTGCCGGCGCTGCACTTCCCTCGGGGTGGTGAGGGGAGCAGGGACCGCAGGGGTCAGCCCGGCTCCCCTCACGCTGGACGGGCAGAGGACAGAGCATCTGCTCTGTCCAGCCCTCACCAGGCACCCCGCAGCGCCGTGCCCCCGCAGCGCCTGCCGCGTGTCCTGATCCACGCCAAATTCAGTCGTTGCTCCTGTGATTTTGTCTGTGCATCAGCAGGAAAATTTAGGGCCCGCAGGACCCCTCCTCGGCGTGTTAGTGCCGCCCTGACTGCCAGCTCCTACGCTTCCCACCAATCCTACTCCTTTCCACACACTGCGGTGCAGATGTTTTTTATGTTCTGTTGCCTGGAGAGGGGAAAAGAGAAGAGGCTGAACAGAGAATAGGCAAAATGTGGATTAAAAATAGTTAATGAAAAAATGTGACCGCAAGCCCTGATCAGCAGCACAGGGCTGAGACCAGCCACCAAGCACAGCTTCTCCATGCCCTTCTCTGTGCCAGGCAGGGGCAAGGACAGGGGAAGCCGGACACAGGAGAGATGGGATGGCAGCTCAGCTCTGTCCCCTTGTGCTCTTCCACTGCATCCTGCCCTGTCCTGATTCTCCCGTGGCCCCTGGGGCCTGGGGTACATGGCTGTGCACAGCAGGCACCAGTGGATGGCTGGGCACGTGTGCCCCTCGCAGCACCCCCAGCCTCATTGGGGCTGGTGGCCCGTTGTGCCCAGGGCTGCAAATGCCTCAGGACAGGAAAGAACCCTGCTGGGACCCCTTCCCATTTGGACTGCAATGTCTTTCGTGCATCTGCACCTTGGCGGTGAAGGGGTTGAGCTCATTCTTTGGAGAGGTGCTGGAAAGGTTGTTCCCAGATCTGCAGTGGCCACAATGTTCATTCACGCCAAGAGCTGGTCTGGGGAGTGGATTCAGAGCTCCCAGTGCAGGGGAGCATGTGCACACGCCTGTCTGCACTGACCTTTTCCTAGGCTTTTCCCAGCCCTGTAACTCCCCTGTGACACACTAACCACACATGTCACATCGTGTCTCTCGTGTCTTCCTTCTATGTTTCATGGGCTTTCGTGCAACGTGATGAACAAAACCACCCCTTTTCCTGAGCCAGGGATGGGATGCTGTGTGACTCAGCATCCCCTTGCAGAGCCAGCTGGGCAGCGAGGTCATTTGGCCATTGCCCATCTGTGCCTGAAGACCACACTCCCTCTTTGGTACTGGGCAGCTGTGCAGGTGCCCCTGACCTTTCCTTGAGGCAGCCGGGTGGTCGTGGAGGTGATGCAAAGAGCATTTGTCCTGTTTGCATCCTGTCCTGCTGTTGACAAAAAGAGTCAGGGCTGGTTTGGGTTTTCTTGGTCCGAGATGACACAGAATCCAACACTGCCTGGTGACATTGGCTCTCTCCATGTGCTGCTGCTCAGTGCTTCCACAATCACGCAGTCCTGTGCAAACAAGCCATGGTCTTGCAGCCCAGGGGCTGCTCCAGGCAGCTCAGCTGCTCCTCTGCTGCCCAATGTCCTGGTGCTCAGTTCTCAGGGTAAGACTTGAGCAGGGGAGTGGGAGACACCTCCAAGCTTGGGGCAGGGACACAGGCACTGATGGTGCAGGCTGGACTTCCTGGGCCTCCCTGCCCAAGCCATCTCCCCCCACCCTCACCCTGCTTGCCACAGTCCTGGGTAAAAAGTGGAGCAGCATCTGCAGGGCCAGGCTGGTGCTGGCATTGCATCAGCTCTGGCCCGGCACCGTCCTTTCCCCTGCCAAGTGCCGAAGCCCCTGCCGTGCTGGCGCGTAGCTCCAAGCTCAAAGCCAAGCCAGCCATGGAAAGCACTGCATTAGCACACGGGAGGCTAATCCTGGTGTCCAGAGTGTGCACAGCCCTCACCGCTGCCTCCGAGCCAGCGGGGCTGTGCTGGGCACAGGGCTGAGTTCACAGGGAGACTGAGTTCCCATCCCGCTGGGGAGGCAAGAGTCCCGTGGGGGGACCAGGTTCCAGGCAGCTGCACCAGCCTCCCAGTGCTTTTGCAGGGCCATGGCTGTGCCAGGGTGCTCCCAGGTCATGTTGCAAATGCCCATGGGTGTCCCATGGAGGCTTCACTGAGCTGCTGATCCATGTGGCAATAGGCCACAGCAATCCCACATGTGCAGCTCTTTCCCTGACACATGTGATGGTAGCAGAGCCAGAGGGGCTGGGGGGGCAAAATCCCAGGGGAGGCTGATCAGGGTGGGAGGAGCAGAGAGTCTCTCCCCAGGCAGGGCTGGGCACTCAGCTGGCTGTGGGCATCTGTGCTGGTACAGAGATGCTGGAGGGCAGCACAGGGGCTGCACATCCATCAGTGGGGAGCAAAATCACAACACAAGCCATTTCCCATCCATTTTCTATGTCTTGGTGCAGTGCCATGGCAGCAGTGCACCCAGGTCCTCACCCTGTCCAAGCTGCACACCCTGGCCCCTGCCTGCTGAGCACCCTGGGTGCACCAGTGGTGGCTACCAAGAGCCACAGGTCAGCTGGGGACCACAGGCAAGGCGTCCTTGCTTTGCTCCTGCAGCTGGGGAAGGGCTCAGTGCACAAACACTGACACCATTAACAGCTCCACTCCCCCTACGCTGACAGCACATAATGGTGCCTGTGTCTGACACCTCTGGCCCCCAGCACTGGGGTCACTGTCACAGGCCCCTTCCCTGCCTATGCTCAGCAGTCCCAGGGCTGGGTCCTTGTTCCTGCTCTCCTGTCATGGGAGTAAGATCTCTCCCTCGTGTCTGTGGCAGTGGAGCTGTGCTGGGTATTTGCAGCCCAGGCTCCCCAGGGGTCAGCAGAGCTGTGACACAGGAATGTGCCACATTGTCCAACACCAGTGTGGGGTGAAAGTCCCTTGGACACCCACTGTCGTGTGCCACAGCCCCCCAAAGGCACCCACTCACAGATCAGGCACCCTCCACCCACCATCCACGGCTCTGTGTGGTGGGAGGGTCCCCCAAAGCCTGGCCTTGGCTGGGGACAAGATGCCAGGGCAGAGAATGTGGCACTGAGAACCAGCTGGGCACGGCGGGGTGAGGGGAGGTGATGGGTGTCATGGGGCCGGGTCCCTCCTGCTGTGCTGCCTCTGGCACCCAGGATGTGGCTGAGAGGGGCCGCCGGCACTGGCAGCAACAACTGGCAGAGCCACTGCTCTGAGCACTATGGGCACAGCTGCTGGGCAGTGCCAGCTCCCGGGAGTGTCCCTACACCCTTCTGTTCTACCACACAGAGCCAATCCCTCCCTGCCAACCGGCTCAGTACCAGGGACAGCTGGTCCACAGCTACTCTCTCTCAACCCACGTCTCTGCTGGAAACAGCCCCTGTCTGTGCTCCCCACAGGGCAGTGGAGCTGCAGGAGCCCCTCAGCCTGTGGGGAGCGGGGGTCCAGCGTGGTGCCATGGCTGGACAGTGCCGTGGGCAGCTGGAGCAAAGGGCCTGGGCAGGGTGAGGGGGGAGCCCCGTGCCGGGGCGAGGAGCGTGACTGGCCACCATGCCAGGACCCCTCACCCAGTGCAGTCTGCCCGGCTTGGCCGTGGTGGGGCCAGGGCCCGGGAAGTGGCTGCCAGGCGGGGGAGTCCAGGGCAGAGGCCTCCCCGCTGCTAAATCCCACTGCAGCAGCTAAAAATAGCGACACCTCTGCCCCAAAGCAGCTCCCCAGCTGTGTAGAGGGGCTGGCAGTGAGTCGCCTGGAGAAGCATTCCCAACCAGGGTAGCAAGTAATGCATGGCCAGGGACGGGCACCAGGATCTTCTCATGCAGCTGGAACATGAGTGGTGTGGGATGGGGCAGATGGGGATGGTGTTGTGGGACTGGAGAGGGGACAGGGACAGCAGAATCGGGCTGGCAGGGGGACAAGGACAGGGATGCTGGCATGGGCTGAGCAGAAAGGGACAGGGATCCTAGGATGGGGGTGGGAGGAGGACTGGGCTGGTGCAGGAACAGGGTTGCTGGGGTGGAGCTAGGGGCGATGACACAAGGACAGGGATACTGGTGTGGTCAGGTGGCCAGTGGGCACCTACTAAAGGTCCCTGTTCCCAGAGCCCACCCAGTGAGGACTGTCCCAGGAGACAGTTCCCTCTGTCCTGGGACTGGCTAAATAAGGCCATTGCAGGTCCCGCTCCCCAAGCCGCTGGAGTCCTGTGTGCTGATTAATGAGCTGCTCCAGCAGCCACTTGCGACATGGCGAGTGGGTCTGCACGGATGGAGGAAACACGACTTTCCCAGGGATAAAAATAGGCACCGGCAGAGCGGCGAGTCCTGGGAGCGGGGCTGGTCGGGGAGCGCAAACCTCCGGCTGGTGCCTGGGGGGAGCCCGGGGGCCGGTGCCGCAGCGTCTGCAGTGGCACCGTCCATCCCGTCCCCCCAGCTCAGCTGCCCTCACCCCACAAAGCCAGGCCATTGCCGTGGGGCTGCTGCCAGAATGGCCCCTTGTGGGAAGAGCTGAAATCTCACTCAGGAGCACCGTAACCGGCTTAGGAAGGGAATTACAGTACCTCGTGAGTCGGGTCTGTGCAGAGCACTTGGGCGCTGTGTCAGACGAGGCCCTACATCACTGGCAGGAGCTGGGGTGATGAAGCCACAAGCGAGCTGGTCCCAGAGCCCAGGCAACCCCACAAGCCGGGATCCCTGTGGGTTAACAGTCAACCTCCACCCCCATCCCTGCCTGACCACTCCCTGTCCATCATCATCCCCGTGGGTGCTGCTGCCAGGCCACGGCTGGTGCTCCGAGGGCCGCCCTGCAGCATGAGAATCGATGGGGGGGAGCTCAGGCCCCACCTGAGAGGATATTCAGGTGTGAGGAGGGGTCCCTTCTGCCATGGGAGTTCTGCACTCTCGGGGCTTAGCACTGATGCACAGCTGGGCACGGGATGGCACCAGCCTGGGTCTTCCCTGGGGTCTGGAGGCAGTGCTGCCCTGGGGCACAAGGGTCTGTCCTGCTCACAGGTGCTGATACATGGCTGTGCTTTGGCTGCACAGGAGTTGAGGTTGGTTTGGTGAGCAAAGGGGCCACATGGCCACTGTCTCAGTGGCATCCTGGGGAGGAAAGAGCAGGTGCTTAGTGGGAAAATGCACAAACACAGCTGAATGTGGACACCAGACAGGATCAGGTGAGGGCTGGGAAATGAGTGCAGTGCCATGATCAGGGCCAGCTCTGTGCCAGAATAGCCCTCTCCCACCCCACCTGCCCCCAGCTCTGTGTCCCCCAGCTCTGCCCTGAGAGTCCCCCTGACCAGGCATCTCACACAGGATTGCCCATGTGCCAGGGCCATTATTGCCAAGCTGGAGAAGCTGCTGAGGGCTGGTAGGAAGCCGGGCACACGGCACTGCACCCCATGCGCGTGGCCCAGAGGAGGAATGATCCAGCCACATCTCCTCACTCTCCTGCTGCTGCTGCTCTGCTGCCAGGTAAGGATGAACCATTCCATGTGATGCTGCTCTGGCCCATGCCCAGTCCACTGCCTGCCCTGGGCTGCCACCGAACCACTGCCCACTGCAGCCTCTCACCACGGTGTGCAGTGCAGCAGCTGATGCCCTTTCCTGCCTGCCCTGCCATCCACATGACATGGCGTGGCACGGCATGGGATGGTGTGGCATGTCACAGCACGGCATGGGATGGTGTGGCATGTCACAGCATGGCGTATTAGCCTGCACTCACTTGTGTCTGAGCCCAAGCTGGGATTGCTGTCTGGCACAGCACAGCAATCCCTGTGGGCAGGACACGGGTGACAGGTGACACTCCCTGGTGCCCCTAGGAACCCTCTGCCCAGATCACAGATATCCTCTTTGAGAGATGGAAGGAGTACAGCGAGGAGTGCCAGCGCAACATGAGCCTCCTGCCCGCGCCCACAGGTCAGCACCCACGGGGATCCTGGTGGGATGGGGTGAGGACAGGGGCTGGCAGGGGGTCCCATTGGGATGGGCATCCCTGTCCCAGCAGGACAGGGATGCAACCAAGGGATCAGGGGGATCCTGGTGCCCAGGGAGGTGAGGTGAAGGCACCAGCTCCTGTCGTTCCACAGAGCTGGTCTGTAACCGCACCTTCGACAAGTTCTCGTGCTGGCCGGACACAGCACCCAACAGCACGGCCAGCATGCCCTGCCCCTGGTTCCTGCCCTGGTACCAGAAAGGTAACGGCCAGGAGGCGTGTGCCCCTGGGTGGTGTGTGCCCGTGTGAGTGCACAGCTGGTGCCCTGTGCCCGTGGGGGCTGTGGGGCCGGCACACCCCACTGCCCCCTCCCCCTTACAGTGAAGCACAGACAAGTCTTCAAGACCTGTGGGCCGGACGGGCAGTGGGTGACGGGGCCGCGGGGGCAGTCCCTGCGCAACGCCACGCAATGTGAGCAGGATGCTGAGGACCTAAAGGCGCAGGTGGGCAGAGCTGGGCAGCAGGGGTGCGGGGGTCCCTGCCTGCCCCTGCACTCACTCCCTCCTCTTCCAGGAAAAATTTGCCAACACCTATGGCAGCTTCAAGGTGATGTACACTGTGGGCTACTCCGTGTCCCTGTGCGCGCTGCTGCTCGCCCTGGCCCTGCTGATGGGCTTCAGGTGGGGCTGCGGGCACAGCTGTCCACAGAGTGGGCAGGTGGTGGCCAGGGATCCATGAGTGGGAACTGACAGGGGCACCTGCATCCACAGCAAGCTGCACTGCATGAGGAACTACATCCACATGAACCTCTTCGCCTCCTTCATCCTGAAAGGTGTCTCCGTGCTGGTCATCGATGCCCTGCTCAAGACCCACTACAGCGACAAGATCGACGGGTACAACGTGCAAGTCTGGCTGAGTGATGAGGTCAGTGCTGTGCTTCGGGGGCTGGTGGTGCTGGTGGGGCAGGGGGCTGGCAGATCTGATGGCACCAGTGAGGCTGGGGACTGATGGCACTGCTGAGGCTGGGGGCTGTGGCACTGGTGGAGTTGTGGGCTGGTGGCACTGGTGGGACTGGGGGCACAGGCACACACACAGGCAGTGCTGCAGCCCTGACTCCTGCTCACAGGCAGCTGCAGGCTGCCGGGCAGCCACAGTCTTCATGCAGTACGGCATTGTGGCCAACTACTGCTGGTTGCTGGTGGAGGGCATTTACCTGCACAACCTGCTGGTGGTGGCTGTCTTCTCTGAGAGGAGTTACTTCACCCTCTACCTGTGCATCGGCTGGGGTGAGTGTGAGTGGGCTGGCCTCCCTGACCCTGTCCCCTGCTGTCACTCACCTGCCCCTTGCCCACTTCCCCTCAGGGGCACCTGTGCTGTTCCTCATCCCCTGGGTCGTTGTGAAGTTCCTCTATGAAAACATCCAGTGAGTACCAGCCCCTGCCACTGGCTGGGGGGGGCACAGGGCACAGGTGGATGGTTGTGGGACCGTGGGGACGTTGTGATGGCCCTGTAGAGGCTCCACACTGTTGCCCATGCAAAGGGCAGGGTGCCTGGCCATGGTGCTTGCTCGGCCAGGGCTGCTGATGCCACACCAGACTCCAGCAGCCACCTGGTCAAGGGGCTTCCTGGCAGTCCCCGTCCCTCCCCTCTGCAGGTGCTGGTCCACTAACAACAACATGGGCTTCTGGTGGATCCTTCGCTTCCCCGTGTTCCTGGCCATCCTGGTGAGCCCACCTCAGCCCCTCGCTCGGCGTCTCAGCATCTCTCTCGCAGGCCCTGCGACAGCTGTGAGAGGGGCTGCCCAGGGCAGGGGGACAGAGCTGTCCTGCCTGCCCCTGCCCCTGATGGCTCACTCTATTCCATTGCAGATCAACTTCTTCATCTTCATCCGCATCATCCAGATCCTCGTCTCCAAGCTCCGCGCACACCAGATGCGCTACACTGACTACAAGTTCAGGTGTGTGCTGGGCACGGCCTACCCTGTGTGCCCACAGTGCACACGCGTGTGCAAACACCCTGTGACCCCTGTCCCACAGGCTGGCCAAGTCCACGCTGACGCTGATCCCGCTGCTGGGCATCCACGAGGTGGTCTTTGCCTTTGTCACAGACGAGCACGCCCAGGGCACACTGCGCTATGTCAAGCTCTTCTTCGACCTCTTCCTGAGCTCCTTCCAGGTGACCAGCCCTCCACGGGGACTCTCAGTCTCGGGAGGGACCAGATTGGGGTCTGCCCATGTGTCTCATGCCTCTTTTCCCTCCACCCAGGGGATGCTGGTGGCCATACTCTACTGCTTTGTCAACAAGGAGGTGAGCGGGACGGGGGGGTGTGGGCAGCAGGGGTGCAGGATTATGCTGACAGCCACTCCCCGCAGGTGCAGGCAGAGCTGTTGAAGCGGTGGCAGCGCTGGAAGCTGGGGAAGGACCTGGCTGAGGAGTACAAGCACACCTACAGCCACGCGCCCAGTGCCCGCAATGGCGCCGGCAGCACCTGCGAGAAGCACCATTTGGTGAGCGGCTGTGCCAACGGGCTGGGCTGCAGCCCGGCCCCCCACCCCGGCTCCCACTGCCCTGAGGGAAGCGGGCACAGCATCGCCGAGCACCTCGCCCTGGGGGACCGTCACCACTGTTACGAGTTCCCCGAGACCACGGCCGAGAGCCACTTCTGAGCCCACGGCCAGGTGGGAGGGCTGTGCTGAGCCCCTGGGGTGCCTCTGTCCCCCGCCCTGTCCTCCCTGGGCGCTAGTGGGCACTGGGACCTGCTGCCTTGGTGAGGGTGCTGCGCTGGGCGCACAGACAATGGACACAGCGAGGCAGGCGAGTGGGACCTGGACATCTGGGGTGGGATCTGTGGGGCTTGGGGGGGCTGGGGGTGGGAGTTCTTCCTGTGCTGCTGCCCCCATGCCTTTGAGTCCCTGTGCAGAGTGATGTAATTTATCTCTCATATCTGTAAATAGGTGTGGGCCTGTGCCAGGCTGCAGGGCCAGCTCCACGTGCGCCTCTCTGTGGGGTGTGGGGACTGGGGACACCAGGGACACTGGACACGTGGGGGCCGTGCTCCCATGAGCACTTCCAGGTGATGGTCACAGCCATGGAGGGTGAGCTGGGCCACTCCGAAGGGATGAGCCGCACTAGAAGACAGACCCACTGCCTGCCCCATGGCCCTGCACAGGTGAGCAGGGCAGACATACAGCAGTGGCTGCAGTGCTGCCAGCCGGGGCTCCAGCTCCCCCAGCATGCACTCTCCCCTGTCCACTAATCGGCTCTGTCCTCTTGCTGCCAGGAGCCCTTAATTAAATCATTCGGCTCTGCCCGCAGCACCCCCGCTCTCCCAGGAGTGGGCCCAGGCCACAGCCAGGCAGCAGCTGCCAGCAGCGCTGAGCCCCGTGAGCAGCAGTGGGGTGTGGGCCTACGGGACCTCTGTGCCGGCGAGCCAGGCTGGCCAGGGCAGGGAGGGGGCACAGGGGAGCCCTAAGAGGCTTGTGCCGTGCACATGAGTGCTAAGCCCGGATGCCACAGCTTTGGGCACCACAATCGCCTGGTGTGTTGGGATTAGGCAGTTGCTGCTCCTTTGCTGGGGTCACCGCGCCCAAAGGGTGGTGGCAGGATGGACAACTGCCCTGCTGTGACCCCCACTGCCCACAGCCCTGGGCACGGGCATTGCCCACCACCCGTGACACTGCCCACCACCCATGACACTGCCCACCACCCATGACACTGCCCACCTGGCCCCGAGCAGGTGATGGTTCCTGCATCTCTGGGCCCCACGTGCAGCCTGGTGCAGGGGACATGCCGAGCAGGGAGTGAGTCAGAGCTGTGCCCCCGCAGCCCCACACAGCAAACAGCAGTGCTTGCCCCCTCGCTAAGTCACACCCTGTCACAGCATCACCCGCACCCCATGGCCCTGCCACCCTCAGCCAGCACCACGGATGGCAGGAGCCACACTGTCTGCCGAGGGTGGCAGGGTCCCAGATCATGGCAAGGCATCAGCGGGGCTGGCGTGACACGGGGAGGGCAGCCGTGGCCCCAGCCATGCAGCGCTTGGCTCCGGCAGCAGCACCCGGCCCAGCACACAGTAATTTTCCTCTGTTTACTCGACAACTTGCTGTCTGCCCTGGCCAAACGGGATCCGGCGCCCGGGGGCCAGTGCAGCACTGGGAGTGGGAATGGGATGGGAGGCAGAAGGTCTGGACTGTGGGGCAGGGGGGGCAGTGGCAGCAGCACTGTGGGGCTGTGAGGACACGGGAGCTGGGGCAGAGTGGGCGAGGGGAGGGGAACACAGGGAGTGGGGTCTGCCCAGGCCCCCAGGTGGAGGGATGGGGACTGGGACAGAGAGGGGGACAGAGACCATCCTGCTCAATACTGGAGCAGCCAGAGCAGCCTCCGTGGAGCCACTGGCCCCCACGGCCACTGCCGTCACTGCGGCCTCCTGACGTGGTAACCAGCCTAATTGAGGCAAATTGCTGGAGCACGAAGCAGTTTCTGGGAAGGTAAATATGGTCATGGCGCAGTGTCGGGCTCTGTGCCTGTTGCTCCAGCGTTGCTGTGGCAACACCCTACTGTCGACCCCCAATGTCCCGCCGGGGCCAGGCTGGCCTTACAGCACTGAGGGCACGGGCACCTCCAGACCCTGCCCAGGAAGGGCTGTCCCTTGTGTGGCACAAAATCACAGGGACCTTCCGGAGACCCCAACCCATGGGGTGTCTTGTGGCAACACTCTGTGTCCCCTGGTGCTGAGGGACTGCTCCCAGTACTGCTCCGTGTCCCAGGGCCCACATCGCCCATCAGCCCGGAGCAGGGATGGTGGCTGTCGGTGGCCAGGAGCCCCGTGGAAGCGCTCAATGTGTGTCCAGGGCACATCCCACAGCACCTGTGCCAGCCAGGTGTGCCCCATAGCCGGGCACTGCCTGTGCTGCAGGGCTGAGCCTGCAGCCCCTCGCCCCAGTCACCTCCCACTCCCCCAGGGCCGCGTGCCCCAGCCAGCAGCTCCCCAGTACCCACGGACCCCCCAGCACTGCTGGGTTGGGAAGCAGCACCGCGGATACCCCTGGGAGTGGGGCCAGCCCCGGCCCAAGGACTCAGCTCCCTCGGGACGGCGGCAGTATCCTTTCTCATCACCGCTGGAACGGGTCCCCCCCCGGCCGTGGCCTGGCACTGGTCGCACCGTTGTCACCAGCATCTGCCCTGCCAGCACCCAGGGCCACCCCCACCCCGAGGTACAGCTCGGGCAGCACAGCCTCACACTCTCACACGCATTCGTGCACATACAAACACATACGCGTGCACAGGCACACACATAGAACATGCACACACGTGTGTACACACACACGCACACAGTGCACAAACGCACGTGTGTAAATACACACACACACACAACCCTCGGCTGCCCAGCGGCACCGCCCATTCCCGGCACCCAGCGGCACGAAGGTGCTGCCACCAGCCCGGCCAGAGTGGCGGGATGGTTTGGGTGCAAAGGACCTTCAAATGTCCCCTGGTCCAGCTCCGGCAGCGAGCACAGACACCCGCACCAGACCAGGTTGCTCAGAGCCCTGGTGCTGCTCCCAGGGATGGGGCATCCGCCGCCTCACCGTCCTCAGTGTGGAGACTCCTCCCCAGAGACCGCAGTGCCTGTGGGGCTCATCCCAAGGCAAGGAACAGGACCAGAGCAGTTCCTTGTCCCTGAGCACTGGCACCCCAGCCACTGCCCCCTGGCAGAGACAGGTGCCCCGGGCAGTGCCCCCCACTCCGGCACAGCCTGGCACCCCAGGGCACGGCGCCTCGCAGGAAAACTCTCACTTTATCAAGGAAATTGAGCACCACAAATTGGTCTCCAAAGTCGATTTCTGCCTTCTATCAGGCCTCTTCCCACCATCTAATTCGATGACAAACACGTTCCTCTCCTCCTCCCACCCTATAATCTAATGAAGAGCACCGTGTCCAAGGCACGAGGAAATAAACCCTGCCGAGGTCCATGTTTTTAATAGGTAAACAGCCTGATTTCTCTGGCCTGCAGCCTCGCCCCTCACAGGGGCACCACCCCCCCTCCACCTCCTTGTCCTCACCCCGCGTTTTGGCATCAGTCTTTATAAAAATCTCCTGTTTATAGAATGAGTTTTGTACATTTCATTAGAGCTTGAGCAGCTGCTTCGCCTCTGGTTTTACTGCGCCCGAGCTGAGAAAACAAGGCAGAGGCTGCTGAGGCTGCCACCCCCCACACACCCCTGGGGTCCCACTGCAGCCCCCGGGACAGCCCCAAACGTGCACCCAGCTGACGGGTCAGTGCTGGCTGTGGCAGCTGGACAGCAGCCTGCTATCCCAAGGGTGGGCACCACACACAGCGGGGATGGGTCCCTGTTCTCATCCCCTCGGGACATACGGGCACAGGACACAGCTCTGGACACACCCAGAGCTTTGAGCCAGGGCAGCTCTGCTGGCCTGCCAGGCTCCCTGGACACAGGGCACACCACAGGGCCCATTCTGCTGGAGCAGGCGAAGGAGAGGGGCTGTGACAGTGACAACCACCACCTCCCGATCCCCCCTGCCTATGGCTGCAGGGATGCAGGGCCTGGGGCAGCTCTGGCAGTAACAGGGGCCAAGTTCTCATCCCACGGTGCTGGAATGGGGCAATGTTTTGGTGATGGGAGGTAAACAGGGTCACAGCAAGTGTCAAGACGGACTTGAGCAGAAATTCTAGCAATGCTAAGTATAGCTTAAATGCCATTAAAGCAGGAGAGGGAAGAGGATACAAGGGTATTAATAGTCTCAACATTTAAATCCTGAGTGTAGTGACAGCTCCTGGGATGCTGGGTGCCTGGAGCATTGCCCAAGCCCAAGGGCATTGTGCCACTGTCACGCAGTGCCCCTGCACCTGCCCCCAGGGAAACCAACAGCCCCTGCAAGTGCGAGGTCAAGGCCCCTTCACGGAAAATAAACACAGGTCAGACCCAGCTCCTGCTCTCTGCCCCCCATCCCTGGAGCAGGGGGCAGGGCCAGGCCACAGCACCACACTGAGGCAGCCCCAAAAGGACACCAGTGTTTATTTACAACACTCCTCAAGTGACAGACCACAGAGAGAAAGGAAAGGGAACAGCACAGCTCAAGGACTCAACAAAAGAAAGGTACTGGCAGCTCCATGTCCCCACAGCCCTCCTGCAGCTGCTGGCACTGGGCAGCCCAGCAGCCCCCTTCCCACCGGCTCGGAGCACAGGCAGGCAGGGGGCTGCCCCCTCCCCAAGGAGTGGCCCTGCAGCTCAGGCAGGTGAGGGTGGCGCGGTCACTCTCCATGGTTCAGGCAATGGTGCAGGAACCACCCGAGCTCTGCCAGGAGTGAGGGGCCCAAGGAAGCCCACCCAGCACAGTTCCACTGCCTAGGGCCCCCCACGCCCCAGCTGCGGGGCCAGGTCTCCTCTAAGGGTGCGTATCTGGAAAATGGTGTTGGTACAAAAGGGCAGCGCTGCTCCATGGAGCAGCTCCATGTAGCCTTGCTCCACGTAGCCCTCGGGCCATCCCACAGCTACTGCCTCCCGTGGGGCTGCTGGGCACCGAGGCCAGGGCGCTGCAGGTGGCCCAGGGCCCTCTGAGCTCCTCTCAGGCATCTGGGGCCAGTGCTGACACTCCACTTCTTTCCATCTGCAGGGAGATGGGCAGCTCCCTCTCGAGCACCACAAGGATTTGGCCTGATCTAAGCACATGGAAAATCCAGCCTCGGATGTGGCCCATGTGCTCCAGCAGCTCCAAGCTCCCAGGCACAACTTAATGCCACAGTGGAGCAAGGAGCAGCCTGGCTGCAGCCTGCCCAGCCCTCAGGTGTGCAGGGAGGCTGGATGGGGGCTGCCCGTGTCCACAGGCACAGGGACAGACCCGACTGTCCCTTCTGCCCCCATCCAGCCCCAGCAGCTGCAGGGCCTTGGTGCATAGAGGGGAGTGAGAGCCAGTGCTGCCCGTTCTGACAGCATGGCCACTCCGCCCTGCCTGGCCCTGCTCAGTACGTGGGGCAGCAGCAACGGGAGGGGAACAGAGATCACGGAGCTCAGCATGAAGTGGGGAAGGACAGTTTGAGGCCAGAGAAAGCTATGAGTGGGGGGCTGGAATCCTTTGCAACAGGCTCTAGGCAGCCTTGGTGAGCCTCTGAGCATCCTCAACCTCAGGTAGCTTCAGAACCAGCCCCAAAGTGGACTGGCTCTCCCGCGGGCTTTTGGGAGCACAGACCAGAGGAGGAAATCAACACAAAATTTCAAATTAAATCTGCTTGAGGACCTTAGGAGAGCAGCCGATCCGCAGGGAGGACACGCCTTAGGACTTCTTTGCATCCTGTGTGTTCCTCCTCTTCAGATCACCCAGGTCGACGGGTTTAAACGCTGCAGGGGAGACAGGAACAGACTTTGGCGGCAGAGACAGCACAGTCCCCGCCCGGCCCGCGCAGCCCCCGGGCCACCACAGCCGGGGTGGTGCCCCCGCCCCCCGCACCTTTCAGGCTGGGATTCGGCATCTTCTCCACGTACTCCTCGACCAGGCCGCGCTCAGAGCCCATCTGGCTGCGCAGGTCGCGCTCCACGCACTGCCAGGCTGCGGGGACAGGGACAGGGGCCGCTGGCCTCGGCCGCCCTGCGCCCCCCACACCCCCCGC
>WEIV01015211.1:199868-210755 GCA_013390005.1 Calyptomena viridis
GCCCTCGGGCGGGCGCAGCCCCGCCGCCCCGGCCCCGAGCCGCTCCTCTCCGTGCCCGCCTCAGCGCAGTGCGGTGGCTCCGAAGAGCTGCACCAGGTCCTTGTACTCCGGGTCGATGAGGTCTGAGGGCTTCTCCCCGTCGTCCGTGGTGGCCTCCAGGCTGGCCCCGAGGGACAGGAGGTACCTGCAGGACACAGAGCTGAGGCGCCGGGCCCGCAGCTCCCGGCGCCTGGAGCAGCAAGGCCCGAACAGCCCCAGGGGCAGCGCAGGGACCGGGCACCCCTCCTCTCCAGCCCGGTGCTGTCGGGTCCCGGGCACTGCGGTGCCGGGGGGCCCTCGCAGCCCCCTCACCTGGCTATGTCCGCATAGCCATCGCTGCAGGCCATGTGCAGCGGCGTCCAGCCGTTCTCATCTCTCTGGTGGATGTCGGCGCCGTATTTCACCAGGAGCTTGACACAGTCCAGGTTTCCTGTCAGCACGGCTTCGTGGAGGGCTGCCATGCCTGGAGGGAGAGGAGGTGTTAGCCCTGGCCTGGGGAAGGGCTCTCCATGCTGAGCTCACAAGTGTAGGTTGTACATAGCCCAGAAAAGGGGTGCCAGGAACTCTCCTCAGAGAGAAAACTGGGGGAAAAAACAAAGACTGAGGAAGCCAAAGAAGCTGCTGAGGGTTCCTGTTTCCCCTCCTGCAGCATAAACACCCTGTCTGGGATGGTGCAGCACCTACTGCCCCGGCCAGGCAGGACAGACGGTGGGAGGAGTGGCGTCATACTCAGAGCAGCTACACCAAGTCCCAGGCAAGACTCACAGAGACACAAGAAAAGTCTCCGGGGTCCAGCTCTGCCCGAGTTTAGGAAGCTCCTCACTAATGAAGAATCAGCATAGACAGTAGAAAGCCTGGGGTCATTTGAGCCCCTGTCTGTGGCCATGTGACAGCAGAAGCTAAAGCCAAGCACAAGAAAAGGACAAATCTGGGCTCTGCACCAGCCCATACAGATCAAGGCATTCCATAAACAGTTGCTGGTGGAGTTGGATGCAAACAGAACACAAAACCTTCCCCACGAGTCCCTGGAGCCAGCCATGCAAGAGGGAGCAGTGTCTGTGAGAAACAGGCAGAGCCTCTCCCTGATCTTCCCTGGGCTGGAGCAAAGGCAGGAGCCAGGTCCTGCCTGGAGCTCACAGACCAGCCTGTGCTCACTGCTGCTCCTCAAAGTCCTACCACACTGAAGGTGCTTTGCTGGGCCTTGGAGGGACCCGGGAGCCCAGCTCCCCCCTGCCACACTGTTGAGAGATGTTAGAGCCTTGGCCCAGGGCTCTTGGGCCCTGCTGGGCTGTGCTGGGGGCACTGCTCCTCACTAGGGGGGGACCCAGCTCACTCCAGCTCTGCCCAGGGTGGCCCATGGCCTGGCTCCAGTGTCCTTCACGGTCTCACCAAGCCATGCCACTGCCCTGCCCCAGCCCTGGCGACCCAGCAGCACTCACCAGAAGGGTAGATGGTGTCCAGGGTCACCTTCCTGGCTCGTATGAACCTGCCCACCTGCTCCAGGTCCCCCTGCTTGATGTGGTCCTGAAAGACGACGTCGTTGGGGAAGCGCACGGTGCGCGAGGCTCTGAGGCGCGGGACGTACCGGCTGTACCGGGGCACCGACACGGGGCAATAGTCCCTCATGCTGACAGCAGCCTTCAGGCACAGTGGCAGAGGGCCCCTCGCTGCCCCGCTCTCTTGTCTTCTGCCTGTCAGGGCCCTCCTTGCTGTACAGCTGTGCTGGTCCCCGCGGTGCTGCGCTCCCGCCACACCCGTGGCTGTGTCCCCTCTCCACACAGAGGTGGCAGCTGCCGCACCCTCACACACGCCCCAGCTGCATGCAGGAGGTGGCACCTGGCACTCGCAGCTCACCCGCAGGCCCCAGGACTGATGGTTCTCTGGAGGCATCACGTTATAAAGGCCCTCCCGGGCTATTTTGGGGACATGCAGCTCATGCTATTTGCCGTGATGCTTTGTAATTGAGCCTCCCACTTTTGGGCAGAAGGCGGTGTCTCATCTTACCACCCACCTGTTGATGTGCCCATCCAAGGGGTCAAATCTACTCTTGCATGGACAGCCCTTCAGGGAAACCTGGAAGCAACTTCCCAGCAGTCAGCCCTCCTGGGGGAAGGGGCACAGGCACGATCACCAACGCGGGGAACCAGCCGCTCCTGTCCTGAGCAGCCATGTCCTGAGTGTGCATGTGCCAGGGCTGTGGTGCTAAATGTGTCCAGAGCTGTCACCCTTCTGTAGCTGCATGGGACAACTGGGAAGGAGCAGGAGGAGCTGTGCTGCCCAGCACGACTGTGACACCACACAGCCCAGCATGGAGAACACAACCTGTGAATCCCGTGTCACCTGTGCCCTCATGAGGACAGAGGTGCTCCCGAGGCAGACAGAACCAGAAGCACTGCTGGGCCCTGGTGTTCCACATCCTACTTCAGGCTGGGAAGTAGCTGCTGGTGAGAGCAGGCAGCTTCAGAGGAACAGCACCACCACCAGACAACTGCCTCCAGTACTCTCCAGCTACACTGTTCACAGGCTCAAAACAGATCATCTGCCAGAGGAATCGCTCAGGTCCATCAAGCATTCAACCAACCACTGCTTTTTCCCCGTTAAAGTTTGGGCATGCCAGACACATGAGCATTTTGTAGTCTGGGTTGTGCTGATGGGGATTGTCCAGGCAGACGTGTCAGGAAAAGTCCCTGTTCTGCTGAGCAGACGCCTGGCCAAGAGATCCATGTGTTTGCCAGCAGATAAATAAGGGCAGGGATTCTCATGCTGCTGGGGTGGAGGCAAAGGGCTGCTGCAGGAGGGGAGGCAGGGGAGGCTGGAGCTGGAGACAGAAACAAGTGTTGTCCAACACCCCTATGCCACTGCCCAGCACACCCCTGCTCAGTGACAGGTACCAGTAGCTCCCCCCATTGCCCTCTAGCCTTACTGTGCCCTCCCCTGTGACATTTATAGCATATTTTCTAACCAAAATACCTTCAGCAGCAAGCAGCATGTTTGGAAATAGCAGCATGGCTCACAGAGTCACATGAGCCTGACTGGCAGAACTGCAGCAGCCCTGGCCTGCCCTGGTTCACTGCTCCAGAGCGAGGTCCCCTCATCCCAGCCAGCTGGCCTGGGGGCCACACACTCCCAGAACCAAGCCACAGCTAACTCACCCCAGCAGAGCACCAGCATGAGCCCATGGAAACCAGACAGGGCAGGAGCAAGTTTTTTTTTCTTTATCTATTATGCAGAGAAAGCTGACACACACCCCATTGTGGCAGAGCCCCTCGAGAATCACCCTATAAACTCTCATCCCCTTAAAAGGCAGGTTCAAATATTCTATACTCTGATAAAGACAAAAAACATAATAGTATTAAAATCTCAACTTTATTTGGCCATCAAATTCAGTACCAATGTTATTGTTGCAGAATGCTAAGAACCAGGCTGATGCAGCTCAGGCCTTTGAGGCACTCCCCCAGTCGTGTTCCAAAACCCCAGTGATTGCAAATGACCTGTTTGATCTGTTTATCAGGCCCTCCCCCACCACCCACCTGCCAGGTCAACCCACCCAAAATAATTCATGGAAAGGGATGGCAAGTCTTGCCTTTGATCAAAAGGATGGCCACCTCCACCCTCAGAGCCTGCCACAGCCAGTGCACACAGTATTCCACCCTTCCAGGTGTTTGGAATAGTCATCTCCAAGTGTCTTAAAGCAGAGGGCAAAGGAAGCATCTGGCCAGCACCAGAAGCACCTTCACATACATCTTTCCCCAGGAAGCCATCAGCCCTCTGCCCCTACATACACTGAAGGCCAACCCCAGGGAAGAACAGCTGAGGCCATTAAGGACCCTGCCAGGTGCAGGTATCAATTATGGGCTTTAGTTTTAAAAGAAAAAAAGAAAAAAAGCTTTCTTGGAAGATATTAGTGGCAAGGCTCCAGACTGTGAGGCCACTGAACTCCTGGTAACACCTCACAACTCCTGCTGCCCAGAAGAACAGAATACTCCAGGACAAAAGCTGTGTACAAAAGTACATCACAAAAAAAGAGCCCAGCTGGCTGGGCTGGCTCCCTAGTGACAGCTCCCTTCTCAAAAGCCAAAAGAAAGAAAAGGTAAGTCAAGTGTACAGACAAGTGAGGGCAAAGTGTTACTTTAAAAGCCAATCCCTGGATTTCCAGTCATTAACCTTCTGCTTTAAATCTTAATGGGTTTCTGACTCACTGGGCTGCACATCATAGCAGCCAATTTAGTGTCTGATTTTTTGGGTGATGTAGATCTGTCTTCTCTTTACAATTCATCCTTTTGGAGTTTCTGCTCATCCTCATCACCTTCCTCAAGGTCTGTCTCTTCATCTGTCTCCAGGTCCTCCAGATCCTGTGGAGGTTACAGACAGCTCCTGGTTTCTGGCACATGAGGCAGATCCAGAACCAAGCACAGAGCAGCAGCTCTGATCTGGTCACTGCTCTCTGCTGCCATGTTAAACATGCAGACACTTTTACTGAGAGCTTCACATGTGGGACATTAAGGATTAGCACCCCCTGGAAGCTGGTACCTGCACCTGGAACAGCCTCCACCCCAGCAGGTGAGGAGCTTCTAACCAGGTACACAGGTATGTAGCATTGATCCCACAGCCCAGTTCCTGGTGCTGAGCAGGAGTTCCCTAAGGAATGAGCCCTCAGTGCCCCAGCAGAGCACAACCACAGCACTGCTGCTTCACACCCTGGGTGCTCTCTGGAAAAGGAGCCCATTGCAGGCCCAGAGCCAGCCAAGGCTGCACCTGAACAGGTCACACTGGTTTAACTATTTACCAGCAATATCCTCTGTCACATAACAACCCAGGATGTTACCCAGGACTGAGGATTCAGGCACAGCACCAGATCTGATCCATGCTCAGTGTTCCCAGGACCCAGAGTGCTCCATTCACATTACTCACCTCATCAGCTGCCCCATCCTGTCCTCCACTCTCCAGGAATTTTTTGAAGCCTTCTAATGTCCTCTCCCCATTATAGTCAATTACCTACAGAGGGAAAACACAAGGATACTGGTTATGGGCACTACAGACCCTCACCCCTGTAGAGGAGAATTCTCTTTCTGAGCAACAGTGAACATGCCAAGCAAAAGGGAATTTAAAAATTCACCTTCACCCATATGAGACGAAGGAAAACAGCTCAGCCACTAGACTTCAGAGATCACTGCGAGGAAAGAATAGCCTGCAGATGAGCACACTGTACCCTACTCTCCCTCTTCTCCCCATTCCCACTTCCCACCCTCCCAAAATTCTCCTACAGCCCAGCCCCCCACAAAGGGTCTCGGGTATCCTGTAGACTTGACATGTTCTATCCCCACAGACTGCAGAGCCCTCCCAAAGACCCATCCAAGAGCACAACTCCAGCAGCAGCTGAGCACTCCTGTGCTCCCTGGCCATGCTCACACGAGCCCACAGCCCGCTTACATTTCTGCCAGAGCCTGCAGGGAAGAACTTGAGTGTGGGGAAGCTGTGGATTTTCACCGCCTCCACTTCATTAGCTGTTGAGTCCATCTTGGCAATGACAATGTTCTCATGGTCCCTGTAGGTCTCTCCCAGCTTGTCCCAGATCGGAGCCAGCTGCTTGCAGTGACCACACCATGGGGCATCTGTTAATTACAGAGACAGAGCTGCACCAACAACCTAACGAGGTACCAACCCTTCCCAGCCAGACAGTTCACACACATCTTTACAACCAAGGCACTGCCTGCCTTTGGGGCCCAGACTCTGCAAAAGGCTTTCTCCCTAATCCCAGTCACACAGTATTTTGGCACAGCTTTCACACCAGTTACTTGGAATCACCTGTAGGAAGATACTCACAGAACTCTACAAAGACATTCTTATTCTCATCAAAAGCTACTTCTTCAAAGTTCTTCCCAACCAGAACTTTGACAGGCTGCTTATCCCAGTCTTCAGGAAGATCCTGACTCATGAGGTGGGGCTGGAATAAGAAGTGAAATTCTGAGCTATTGTTTGCTACGCAGCTGCTTGGACTGAACACGTGATCACATTCCAGAAAACTCAGGTTGAACCACCCCCCACGCCTCAGATCACAGGCTGTGAGCAACCAGATAAGTTGGTCACTTCCTCTTCTCCCACAGAAAGTCTCCTTCCCACCCTGACCCAGTGGGAACAGCAGCTGCTGTTGTGCAGAGAATGGCAGTGGAGCTCTGTAGGAAGGAAGCAGCACTGACAGCCCCAGTCCCAGGGGACTGGGCTTTGCTGCAGCCCCACAGCCCCTCGAGCAGACAGGAGCCAACAGCTCTTTACACTGTGCCACACAACTCACAGGCTGCTGGCAGAAGGAGCAGCTGGATGAACAGCAGAGTCCCCACAGGCAGAGCACATGGGCTGTGCCCAAGTGCCACTACCTGGCTCACTCTCCCAGAGCCTCCATGTCCCAGCAGCTTTGCCTTCCATTCCTCAGCACAAATCCCATGGGACATCCCATGTAGGAGACAGAGGAGTTTCTCCCACTGACTTGCACAACTCCCCTCCCAGGAAGCATTTCTGTTCACCACCAGCACTGTTTATCCACATACCTTGATCTTGCCCTCCAGGAACTTGTTACAGAACTCTTTGATCTTGTCTGTCGTGAGCTCATCGGATTCAGGTTTGTATTTGGTCATCTCTTCCTCCAGGGTGATCAGCCTTACAGCTGGGCACTCCTCCTTCTTTAGCCCAAAGAACTCCAAAATTCTCTGGTTGTCACTGTGGTCACTGTCTATGAAGATGAACAGGATCTTGGGAGGAAAAAGCAAAAGGCAGGAGTTGAACACAAGTATCTCACAGCTACCAACACTGCACAAACAGGGTCACACAAGCTGAACTCCCCTGTCCCAGCAGGGAGAGCTGCTGCAGGGCCTCCTCCACAGCTGCTCCCCATACAGGTGGTTCTCTTTACTTGTGATCCCAGAAATCCATCTCACCTTCCCTTTGAAGTTTCCAGCTGCACTCTTGAAGTTGTCCAGCTTCCCTTGATAGTCAGACACACTTTTTGGCAGGAACAACAGAATATGAGTCTTGATCTCTCCTCCAAAGATTTTAGGAGCAGTCTGAGGAGTAGAAATTAATTATTTTTGGAAGAGAGGCAAATCAGTGTCCAGACCAGTTTGACTCTGCTATTCTGAGCAACTCACAGAAGCCTCCAATACTGCAGGACTGCTCTGCCCAGCAAGCTCACACCTCATTACCCTGTGTCCCTCCTACTCCTCCATACCCCCAAACTAGTGTCAGCTCCTCAATAAAACATGACCATGGAGCCTACAACTGGAGCTTTGCTATATTCCCACAGCAGCCATGGGAAGGGCCTTACCAGGTATCTAAAGACTCACCTGCTCAGTGAACTCTATGACCAGAGGCAATGAATTAGATTTGATGAAGTTCAGCAGATTATCTTTTGTGACATCCCCTTCAAAGTTGTTTCGGCCTTCATCGAACTGCAAGACAGACATTCTCCATTAGAACACCCCCCCAACAAACCTCTCAAAGCTCTCCCACCAGTCCTGCCCCAAGGGGTATCAGCTGCACTCATTCACAGCAGACTTCCATCCCAACAGGGTCACAATACGTCCACATAAAGTCTGGATTAAGGTGTCCACCTTCCTGGCAAGCAAAGCCTTAAATCACCTCCCAGCAGGAAAAGGCAAACAGCAACAACAGCCAGCTTTGATCTCAGCCTTGCTCTGCACCACCATGAAACCATCCATGGAGCAGGACACCAGGAAGGACCTGAGCAGCTGCCTGCAGTCCTGCAGCTCAGGGACAGCAGTGCCAGAGCAGACACTGCAGGCAGACAGTGCTGGGAATGTCTGACAGCAAACAGGGGTTGCCTCAGCTCTGTTGTTAGAGACAACAGCACACATTGCACATCACACCAGAGGTGCCAAGTCCTGCTTTTTACAGAGCCATCACCCATATCCCTGACCAGGATTCCCAGAACCCCTGGCAGCCTGGAACAGGAACAGCTGTAGAGGCCCATCAAGGTTAGAGGGAGGATGTGCAGGAGGGCACTGGCAGGGCCATGCTCACGTTGCTGGCAGAAGCAGGAGAGTGAACTCAGATAACTTTCTGTTAGTGGAAGCACACCAGCCTCAGCAGAAAAGCTGAGGAAAATACTTAGCATTGGAAAATAACTTGGCAAACACTTTGAGGAGCATTGCAGATCACCTCAGTGCCTCCAGGACAGCTGTGTGATGGCCTGTGCAAGTCTGGACAACTCACATGGAGTAAGAGGAGAAAAACAAGCCAAACCTTCTCAGTTTAAACCCAACTAACTGCAGGGAGCTGAGTCAAAGCCCAGAAACAAAACTGTTGATAAAATAAGCCATTGGGTTTCTTCTGCCCCAGTGTTTGGTTACTGTGGATGCTCCTTTTCTCCTTGCTTTGGAGTGGACATGTCCAGGAGCCCCCATGGCACTGCCATGCCATGACACCAGAACAGGAAGGAACCCCCACCACAGGCTGGACAGGTCCTGGCTGCTCCTTCCACAGAGCCGAGCACTCCTGTCCCATCCCAGCCTGGCACAGCACAGTCATCCCCACTCCCAACACTCCTGACAGGCTGCCAGGCCCAGAACTCTGCCCAGCCCAGCATTACCCAGAGTGGGGCACAGAAAGATGACACACAAAGCTACTCACACGAAAGGAGTGAGGCACAGGTACCAAGTGAGCCCAGAACAACTCAGCTCCCTTCCCTCCCGGGCCTGCTGGTGCATTGACCTTGTTAACCAGATAATTCACCTGCACCCTCAGCCACACGGGCCCGAGGGGACTCCAAGTCAGTGTTTTATTGCACTATACCTCTGACATTGTAGTTATTTTCATGGTGCTGGAAGCTTGTAGACTTAAATTCTATTTCAGCTGAACAAAGAATGAAACTCTTGAGGCTGCCTCAGGTCAGGCTGAGCAGAGCAATGACTGATAAGATTACAGGTTTAATACATCTGACCCCAAAGCAGCTTTGTCCTGCCTCACAGCACCCATGGGTGCAGAGCCAGCAAGCCTAAGGACCCTCCCGTTGTCTGCTCAAACCTGGATTTCATCCCAGTGACTGGGATCTTCATGCCTTCATGAATACATTTACTTGTGATTCTGTAGGTAGTCAGGATTCTTCTACACATAATTCACTGCCCCAGCCCAGTCAGCTGGAACTGCAGATCCTCTCAGGAGCTTGTCTGGAATCCCTGCACTGCAGAACCCACGGCAGTGACACCAGGCAGCTCCCAGATCCAGCAGCTCTGCTAAGCCACAATCAAGCAGCACCACAGCAGCCAGAGGGCTCAGCTGCCCTTGTCTTCACCTGTCCAAGTCCCAGGGGTCACAGGGGTCTCCTCAGTTACAACACAAGTGCTTTAAAGACTCTGTGACTACTGTTGCACTGCAGAGACCTGAGAAACAGGGAAGCGAGTGAAGGAACAGCCTGGACCCAAAGCCCAGCAGCTCTGGGAGGGCAGCACAGGGCTGGGAGATCAACAAGGCTGCACTCTTCAGGTCACTGAGGCTCCCTCATCCCACAGAAGGGCCACAGGCTCTGCTCTTCCCCCTAGGCTTGGGAACACAGTGAGAGCACAGGTCCTTTGCTGTCTTGTCCAGGGCTGCCCTCGTCTGAGTCTGACTAATTAGAGAAGGGAAGAGGCAGCAGACCCAGTGTGGTGCTCAGGCTCAGCACCAGCCAGTACCTTCTTGAAGAGGACAACACCATCCTTGCTAAGCTGGTACTTGGAGAAGACATCAGCACTGGAGGAAATCCCAAAAGGAATATCGTCCACGGCTTCTGCTGCCAACAGGAACTCCTTTGCAGCCTCTGATGTCACGTCCTGGAGAGTAAAGAAAGGTATCTCACACAGGCCATCACCTGAAGCACTCCCATCTCAGTGCTCAGCCCAGGGAACTAGAAGATCAAGTAAGGCAGGAGAGCAAGTGTTGCATCAGGCACAGCACCTTCCCAGCAGCAGGAAGCAGGGAAGGCCCCTGACACGTGCAGGAGTGTCTCCCATGGAAGCACAAACTCTACCTTGAAGAAGCCAATGACCACCACTTCACTGGAGTCCACCAGCGCCGCTGCGGCCGCCGCGTCGCTCAGGGTGGCAGCGGCTGGGCCTGTGCGTTTCTTCAGCCAGCTGACAATGTCATCTGCTTCCCTGCCAGCTGCACCGGGAGATAACAACCAGTCACTTTCCCCCCCGATTCACTTCAAGGCCACAAAGGTCCCCGAAAGCCTGGGGGTTTTCAGCAGCTGGTCTGGAGGTCAGCAAAAATCGAGATATTGTTTACGCAACTCCTTCCCTTTCACTCCTGGTGTAATTAAGCTAATCCTTAATTGATAAGTCAAGGTACAAGGGGCTCCCAGGAATTCATTCTTCTCTCACCTCTAGTCCAAGTCGTTAACCTTTGACCAGCAGTACAGCTGTTCTCCAAGACGTTAGCATTACTCATGTCAATACATCACCTTTACCTTCCCGGATTACTGCTCTGGATGTTACCCTCAGTGTCCAGCACTACATGGCCCAACTTAGCTGAACTTTGTCATGGCCTTCCTTGCAGTTCTCTCATACTCTGTGACTGCCCCCTTGCCCAAACAGCCCAGGCATGTTTCCAGTTCTGGGACTGCCCTGCTCAATTCAAGCCAAGCCATGGAATCAACCAAGCTCAGGTCACTTTGCTTTCCCACACAAAAGCAATTCCATCTGCTCTAACCCCCATGAGGGATGATCCCAGATTCAGGTGAGGGAGCCCATTAAAGGCTGCCCGTTCCTCCAGCCCAGCGCCGCTCCCAGGGTGCTGCCGGTGGACCTTGTCCGGCACGGGGCCGAGCGCGGGAACCCCGCGCCACGTCGCTGCCCT
>WEIV01015211.1:225396-237292 GCA_013390005.1 Calyptomena viridis
GAGCAGCAGGGTCCCCTCCCCTGCGCCGGGGCGGGCTGGGGGCTCCCGGGCTCTGCCAGCACCGGCCCCGCGACCCGGGCCGTGTCTCTTGCAGGTGCCGTGCGTGACCGAGGTGGTCCCCGAGCCGCGGAGCTGCCGGGTGCTGCCGGGAGCCCCCGCAGCTCTGCGGTGCAAAGCGGATCTGACCCTGTCCCTGGACCCCATGGAGTGTGCGGCTGCCTGAGCCAGCACTGGTGGCTTTGGGGAGACAATAAACGTGCTTGGGCTGTTTCTGTGTGTCTGTCCCTGCAGGGTGGGGAGGTGCTGCGGGTGAGAGGCGCCCCCCCGATCTCGGGAGCTCTGGGCTGCTCGTCCCGCTCCCTCCTGCAGTGCCGCGGCTGCTCAGACGCGTTGGGGAGCAAAATCCCTGAGCTCCAAGGGCAGCCCGAGGCTCTGGGAGCTGCAGGGCACAGAGTGTGGACAGTAGGGACCAACCGGCTGTGCTGGACAGCGGGCGTGCGGTCCCTGCTGACCCCTGTGCTGCAGGAGACCCGCACAGCCCCGCCCGGCCCTGGGGCAACAGGACACGGGCTTGGTGATGAGCGGGGGGTGGCAGCAGGCCCTCCATCCCAGCTGTTCCCTAGCAAAGGCACCGCTGGACAGGTAGCCAGGGTGGCCACCTCCTGTGCCCAGGAGCAGAGCATCCTGCCTGGCCCCATGCCGAGCTCCCTCGGGGAGGGTCCCCAGGGCCATACCTGGCCCCAGTGGCCACCGTGATCATTAGGAAAAGAGCCCTCCCCCTCCAGACATGACTTGCTGCCCCATCCTTGGCACTGCCCAGCCCCGGTGGAGGCTGCTGGGGCCGCCTCCGAGTCTTGGTGGGCACCGGGGCCACCAACGGCCGCAGGGGACACAGCCCAGTGTCCCCGCCGTGGGGGTCAGCACTGCACTGCCCGCCCCCCGCGCTGAGCCCAGCGGTGACACACGGGCTCGTGCCTGGAGCCCCCGTGTGCAGCCCCTGGGGGTGACAGCCCTGCTCGAGAGGGGCTGCTCCCCTCAGCAGGGGCAGGGCTGTGCTTACAGGTGCCGGCTACAAGCGCTGGAGGGAATGCCGGGCATTTACTACAACGTGCCAGGGGGGGCCACCCTGGGATAAGTGCAGGAACCAGAATCTTGGTCGGTGCCTGGGCGGGGGCGCAGGGGAGAGAAGTCCACAAATCAAAACAGAAAAAAACCCACAACTAACAAACCACAGAAAACAAAGAAAGTAATAAATTGGGAATCCAAGCCGTTTCCCTGCTCGGGGCTTGCCAGTAATCAGCTCAGCAGAAGAGCCCAGAGGCACTTGGAGGAAGGAACATCATATGTCAAAAGTTTTCGGAGTAAACTCAGCAGCAGCTCCTGAGGCGCCAAGGAACAGCATTTCAGCCGTGCTCCAGCAGGACTGATGTCTCCACGTATCCCAGCGACAGCAGCAGTAAAGCACTTGTGTCAGTTTTTAATAACAGCGGTACCTGCCCGTGCCCCGGAGGCGGCTCAGCGCGGGGAGATGTGTCACCGTTCTGAGCTGTTTGGCCTTAAGGACAAACTCCTCTGCGGTGCCCGTGGGAGGGGGCTGCACGCTGCAGAGGGGGAATTTGTGCATTCCACAGCTGCCGGAGCCCGGGAAGGGGCTGACAGTTTGGAGCCTGAGCACCCCAGACCACCCACTCAGCCCCAGCGTGGAGGGGTCCCACACTTCCCCTGTACCCTCGCGCTGCTACCTGGGCTCCAGCCCCAAAGAGACCAAGGCACATCTCTTCAACATTTTATTACTGATCAGCAACGAAATTTACAACAGAGAGGACACCAGACCTGACTTCAAAGGACTCAAAGGACTGTCTGGCAACAGGCAAGGAGCAGCTCATGACACTCAGCACAGCACCCTGGAATGTAAGAGGCAGAAGGGGCTCAGCCCAGCACCCATCCTCCTCCAGCCCTGCACCTCCCTGCAGGGCTGTGTGTGCTGCACGTCAGCCCTCAGAAAACAGCCCTGAAACTTCGCTTGGCCGCGACCAGGGGGGCTCTGAGCACAGTCCACACAAAGCACCAGGTCCTGCTGCCTCACACATGGAAGAGCCTTTGGGAGAAGCCCCCATGCCTCGTGGACAAATGGCTCGATAGAGGATCCCTGCACCACCTGCCCCCTCCAACAGCTGCTGCCTGTCACTGGAGCAGCAAATGATTTCCACTTATTCAGCTCAACCCAGAGTAGCTCTGGGTCTGTGCAGGGGCAGGAGCTGAGGAGAGGCAGCACCTCTGGCAGACAGCACTGACAGGCCCATGTCTCTAAGCAAAAGCCACACGAGGAACCACGGGGGCTGTGTTCCCTCCCCCTGCTGAGGCCACTCACACCATCTGTCAGGACATCCCACCACTGCCCAGGGGGCTGCTCTGGAACACAGACCCTGGTCAGAATAGCCTGGGCAGCTGCTCCACTTCCCTCCTACTAAGAGACAGAAATGGCAGAAGGTAAAAGCACATCAATGTGTTAAAACATTAGTTATAATTAAAACCAATTTTTTTTGTCAAATCTTCTCCTGGGAAAGGGGTCAGGGGCTGATTAACAGAGATAAAACTAGGCAGCAGGATCCCAACTCATTATGTCTGCATAATTAGTGCAGGAGGGGAGGACAGCACACCCTGCATGTCCCCCTCCGGGGTCCCTTCCCAAAGAGCTGTCACTCCCAGGGCGGGTAAGGCTACGGCGCTCTGTGGCTCACGATCCACACTGCAGCCTAGTGCTTCTCCTCCTCCAGCCTCCTCATGGCCTCCAGCACAGCCAGTTCTTTCGCTTCCTTCTTCTGGTTCCGAGCTTCGAACTCCAGCCTGCATCAATCACACAACGCCGTGAGATCCTCATCCATCCATACCTCGTGCAGCCAAGCACCTGGAGCAGGAGAGCCTTTTCCTATGCTGCTCTGTTCTGAGAGCACTTCAGAAACACTCCTGGGCCCCCAGACTCTTCCACAGCTTCTCCCAGAGCTCCCCATGGCTGTTGTCATCACTCTGCAGTCCTGGGCTCCCACTCTGGTCTCACACTACTTCACTACTTATTTCTCCCTCTGTGGAAGAAACTGCTATTCTGTTCTTGGGCTGTCCTGGGACAGATCACGTAGTGCTGTAACATCAAAATCAAATTTACCACTGATCTGAGCCCAGACTGCTGAAGGTGAAGGGCTCAGGCCTAAAAGAGCAAGCTCTGAAAGAAGTAACACGCTTTTCCCCAGGATACAGCAAGGAAATTCATCATTAATAAAGAAGAAAATAATAAATGTGTCATTCAGCACATTCTGACACAGCAGCATTCAGCTGTTCCTTTCCCTCTACAGACTGGTACATGCACAGCCTGCCCAAGTTATGGAAGAGGAAGGACCAGTTCACCAACTCTGAGCCTTTAGATAACCCCTTCTCTCCCTGTTTGATCCCATTAATCAATCCCCAGACACCCTGGACTGAAAAATGTTTGACAAAACCAGGAGACAAAGAAATCCAACCTGTTCTTGATGATTCTTTGCACAATTAGATCTGTGGTGAGATTGCTGCCACTGTCCACCAGCTGGAAGATGCCACGTCGCCTTGGTTCCTGTGAACAGCCACAGAGTGGGCTGTGGGACCCATGGGACCTGGGTGTGCCCGTCAGCAGTGACAGCTGAGCCGAGCCTGGGCCACGCAGGGTCCACAGCCATCTCCTCAGAGGCACAACTGACACACACATGGGACCTGCCCAGGGCTGGGGCAGAGCAAAGCACACAGGTTTTCCCACCCTGCCATGAAGGCACCAGAAACAGGCAGAGCAAAACAGTGCCTGGAAGAGTCAAGTTGTTGGGAATGATTTACAGACTCTGCTCCACGTAGATGCCCTCCAGGGTGGATGAAAAAGAGCATCATCTGCCAAGGCCCTGCCCAGGCAGCATTCTCTGCAATACACCTTCTCAGCCCAGAACACAACCAGAGCCAGGCTGTGTCCACCAAGTGCTGACAAAGCAGCTGGTGCCTCACCTCGTACGGATCGGAACCGTCCTTGTCTGGCACCACCTCAGTCATCCCATGACACACCAGTGTTACCTGGACAAGGACAAGAATTTGCTGACAAGATCCACACGATGTCAGGGACCTTCCCTGCCACTGCTCCCCATCTAAGCACAGCCTGGAGACCAGCAAAGCCACCCTCCTGCACCAGCCTGGCAGTGCCTCTGGAGCTCCCTGTTAACCCACTGAGCAGGACACCTCCCTCCTACACCCTTGTGCTGTCCTGCACCACTTTACCTCCTAAGCACATCACACACCAGCATCGTCCTGTCCATCTGCATGCAAGGACTCACCCTGAAGTGATCCAACAGATCAGCAGTGACAGCATAGGGAGCTCCAATCACCACCTCTGAGACGTACTAGAAAAGGAACCAAGTAGAGTCCAGATTTGAAACAACCTCAATCAAACAAAAAACTGAAAACCAACCCCAGGGCAACCTGTTTCCCAAAGAGACCTGAGCAAGTCACCCAGCTATAGAGTCAGGAATTCAAATAAGGGAACAAGGAAGCAGGTTCAGCAGCCACTTTTTGTTCCCTTAAAGAACATCCTTTCCACACCTATAGAACAAATCCAAAAAGTTAATTGCTCAGGGCACATGTTTCTGGGGCTCCCCATGTTTCTGTCCCAGGAGTTTCTACTACAGGTGTCTGCACAGAGCCACGCAGGCCCTGCTGCCCCAGCAGAGCAGGACGGGTCACCAGCTCTGGTGAGCCAGGATGGCACCGGAGCCCAGCGGAGCCTCCCAAGAGCTCATCAGCACCTCTGGCAGCCTCCAGCGATCTGTGTGGCCTTTGCCTTCTCAGTGCACACCACAGAACTCACACAAGACCACTGGGCAGCTCCAGGGAGTTTCTGACACAGTGCAGAGGCACCACTCACCCTGCACGCCAGGACACTGAGAGTTCGCTCGTGGATGTTCATGATGGGATAGTTCTTCCCTTTGTAGCGATTCACCTCCTATGGCAAAGCACCAGGCACACTCAAAAGAGAGACAGAGCAACGCCCTTCCCTCTCAGTTGTCCTGCCCCAGAGAACAGGGCCAAGCTGCTCTGTCTTTGGAAAGGTTCTACACGGACCTGATCAAAGTGCAGCCCAGCAATGATGTAGGGTTTCTCTGCAAGCTGGTGAACCTTCTCCAGGAAATCCACATGCCCAACATCTATAGATCTGTTTAAGGAACTGAAGCTCACACAGAAAACAAGGAAAGGAAAACAGAAACAGAGTCACTGGAAAATGACAGTGGGAGACAGGAATCCCAAGGATTTAACTCCTGCAATACTTACTGCCTACGTGCTAAGAACAGTTGCCACCTCCCTCCTCAGGCTGCATGGATTCTGGGCAAAAGCCAGATATTGTTTCAGTTCTACGTTACGTGGACTCAGCTTTGCCTCTGTCCAGAATTTCTGCCTGTTCCAGGTGTTCTGGCACAAAGCCTCAAGATCAGCCCCAGGGACAGAGTGTTGGATCCAGGTGCACTGTTGCAGCCCCTTGGTCCATGGCAGCTGGTCCTCACCACAATCACTAGAGCATGGAGAGTGTCCAGCTGCCTTTCTGAAATCCTCCCATAGCCACAGATCTCTCCAGAGAAGAGCTATAGCTCCTTTCTTAGCATCCTGTGACTAAGAAACTGCCAAGAACTCACTCCTCCCTCACATGAAGGGAAAAAAAATAAAAATAAAGAGGCAAATTTCTAGTCAGGTGCCCCCTGGCATGAAAACATCAAACAAAGACCAAACAGAACGAAGGATACGGAACAGGTCGAAGGCTCCAGCCACGTAGATGATGGTGTCCCCTGGCTGTGGCTCCTTCCCTGATGCAAACTGGATGATCTTCTGGGATGTCTGCAGGAACTGAGAGACACCAGTCCAAGGGCTGTGACCTTTGGGCCCCTGTGGAAACACACACCAGACATGGCTTCTTTTCGGGCTCCATGAGGGGCTTGGACAAGCCAGAGTGCAGCACCGGGCAATCTGCTTGCCTGAATTTGCTGGCAACTGTCACAACTCCCAGCAGCTTGGACTTTCTACATTCTTGGCACCAAATACTTAGGCAATCTCACAAAAGCCCTTTATGCTGTGCCTATGTCCCCTTAGCCCCCAGCTAAAGGAGATGCCGAGAGGAAAGCTCAGGAAGGAGGAAGGCAACAGGGCAGGCTCTGATTTTCAGGAGAGGCAAGGCATGCTCAGGAAACAACACACAACCTACCTACGCTCTGCCGAGCCTCAGGGCACCTGTCTGGCCAGGCTAGGAGGGGATCACCTCAGCTCCAAGGACAGAGCTCGGTCCCCACCGTGTGGCAGTTGTGCAAACAGCCACCCAGTCACCCTCTCCGTGCCCCAAAGCTGCTCCACCAGACTTGGCAAGGCACAACTGCAGCCGAGGCCAGGCCAGGCCATGCACAGGGCAGCACACAGACAGCTCAGCTGCAGGGGTCATGCAGGGTACCTCGTGCCCTGACCCATTCTCCCCACATCCAAGCCCCAGGAAACAGCCACGCTGGAGCAACGTGCCTCATACCACCTGCTCAGAGAACACAAACTAGTGGGCAACTAAGGATGATTCAGCCAGGCCAGCAAACCCCCTGTAAGTAAAAAAGACTCAATCAAGCTGCAGGTGCAGCTCACTAACCAGAGACAATCCAGCTCCCAGGGAAATAAACAGGGCTGGTGGCTCTTTAGAGGCAGCACGGACCAAGGGCTGGACCCTGGAGCTCTGCAGCACAGCGTGGCTGTGCCCCTGCTGTACCAACACACCCCAGACCCAAGGCAACATCTCCAAAACAACACGAGCACTGAAAGGACCATCTACAGAGGCTGTCCCTGTGCTGGAACCACAGGCATGTGGGTTCCAGGGGAAGCAGCAGGAAGGAGTTTCCAAGCAAGGAAGGAATCCAGTGCAGTGGCAGCACGTCCTGGGGAAGGACAGCTCACGTGCTGCCCTGTGCCACACCTGCCACACTGCAGGCACTGCCCCACAGGGGCAGCACACATTCAACAAGACACTACAGCTACACGTGGGAGGAGAAAACAGCCTGAACAGGCCAGAAAGCACATTGGGAATCCTTCTCAGGCAGGACAACAACCAGACGTCCACGACCAGAACTCACATTACCTTCCCAAAGTTGTCAGTGTGCTTCCGATAGTCTAGGTCCTCATCCTGAAGGGAGATAAAGAGTCAAAATGTTTAAGCACTTGCACAGCTCATCCAACCAAGACATGCTCATGTGTGGGAAATGCTGGGAAGACCAGTCAAACTGCACACCATGGATGTGTGGCCCTGAATGCTGACAAACTGGTTAATATCTAAACCAGAGTTCATGTCCCAGCATGACTCAGAGGAAATGTGTCCTTATCTGATCCCAGCCTGGCACCACCAGCAAAGGTGGTTCTTGCCCAACCTGCAGCCCCACCAGTGCTGCACACCTGTATCCTCCCTCAGCCAGGGGAGCCCCTGACAGGACAGCATCCCTTCTCCTGCCAAAGACCCTCATGAGAGCCAGGCTTGGGTGTCTGCAGCAGCAGCAGCACTGGACAGATCTTGGTGTGGACTCACATGTTTCAGCTAAGCCATTCTAACAGCTCAGCACACCAAAACATGTCCCTCCGCCCCTGAATTCTCTGTGGGTATCTTGTCTTGCCCCTGCAGTTATCCAGGTGATTCCATCCATGGATTGCTTCATTACTCAGTAAATTTAACTCATTAACCAACATAAAACCACTTCCTTTACTTTTCCCTGGTTAGGTTAGCTCCCAGCCAGAGAGTGGAGCTGAGGAGACTCAAGAGAAAGATCTGATCAGATTGGAGACAGCAGAAGGCAGAAGGATGAAGCTCAGTGGGAAGGGAGAGGAGTTTCCAACTCTGGCAGCACTGAGCTGACAGATCAATGTAGCTGCCCTGTGTGGTTTCACACTGGGAGAAGCCATGGGCTGGCCTGCAGTTCCCCTCCTGTTCCTGAAGCCCACAGCGATCACGAGGCATCGCAGCCTTTCTCCTGCCACACCTTCCCAAAGCAGCACGTGCTGGGATCACACCGTGGTATCACACAGCCTTAAGCAAACATAAGCAGGTTGTTTTGCTGCCACTGCCCATAATCTGCTGGCCCATTCTCCATGCACCTGGGAGCCAGGCCCAGGAGCAATACTGCTGTTTGGGCCAGCAAAGGGAAGAGCTGGACATGCCCTGGCCTCCCCCTCCCACCCACAGCCCTCTGACTCACTATGTTGCTGTGGTGAGCCTTAGTCATGAGCAGCATGCGGCCAACGAGGTCCGTGGTGGACACGCCCTGGGTGCGTTTGCATTCCCTGCGGGGGACAAGCAAAGGATGAAGCAGAAGCCACAGGAGCCTCTGTCTCCCTGGCATTACCACAGGAACACCTGTGACACCTGTCAGTGCAAACCAGGGGCCATCCTTAGGAAGCCTTCCCTCTCCCTGCTCCTGGTGTCAAGTACAGCATTCATGTGCCAGGCCTCTGCACCATCCTCCTGCCGTGGCAACTGCCCCTGTGAGGAACATTTCACTCGGGCAGAATTCCCAGAGCCAACCCTTGGTGAGGCTTCAAAACCAGAACCAGCATCTGCCAGGAACTGGACAGCTCCTTCAGGCAGGGCTGTCTGCCCCATTTCTCTGAAGCCAAAATGCTGGGAGCAACTGAAGCTCTGACACATGTACAGCCAAGTTCAGGTGTGACCTGAAGATAACTGTTTCATCTGACTTCCCTCCAGGGCATGAAATCCCAGAAACTGCCCAAACCAGGGTAAGAAGGTAAGCAGCAACAGGTTACCTGTATCGCCCTGCTGTCTTCACTTCCTCATAGGTGTCCTTGCCATCAATAGTTAAGGTGATGTCATCTGTAGAGCGAGAAAAGCCTCAGAACTGTGCCCCAATCCCTCCTGCATGAAAGCAGCAGCTGAGCAGGTCCCACGTGTGAGCCAGACCAGAACTCTGCAATCCAAATCCCTGTGCATGCGTGGGGGATACATCCCATGCCCCACAGAAATGCCAGGGGTTTGCAAGACTGTGTTTGTTTGTCTGTGGAGAGAAGGATAACCCTGGATGATAAATGTCATTACCCATCTGGCTCATTGCTTTTTAGAGAGTCCAGAAAATCTGAGCCAGGTCTCCTTGTACTGATCCAGGAGCAGGAACAGCTGACTATTGTCTGAATGACAATAAACAGGCACCGTCAGCCTCAGTGCTAAAAAGCACCTTTTAGCTCCTCTAGGACTGGTTTTAGCAGTTGGTTCATGTCACAAGTTTTCAGTCAATGAAACAGTCATCCAACAGAAAATTCTTCCCCCCACTGATGACACTCCCACAGTGACAGCCAGCGACCCTTCCACAGAGGCAATAACCATTTATCTCTGGCACATGGCCCCCAGCTTCCCCTGCAGAAACACCTCTCACCTACTTTGCTGGTACAAAACCTTCACAAGCAAAAGCTAAGCTGGCTTTCCTTTGCCAAAACAGCAGGAGGACAGAGCAGGCACTGGCAGCCCACAAGTGCTCCCACACAGTCAGGTGTTTCATCCCTGCTCAGTTTTCCCAAAACCCCACACCCTCCCCTCGGGGCACAGGGACAGGAGGGAACACACTGCCAGCACAGCTCAGCCTGCCAGGAGAGAGGCACAAACAGTGGGGTTGCTGTCACCTTCCCAGGTAAGCTCAGCTATTTCCAAACTCAGCTTTAGCACAAAAACAACCTTGCAAAACTGCAGGAGCAAGAGTATTGCACGGGGGGAAATATGGAATGATCTGACAGAGGGGATGAACAAGGGCAGCTACAGCAGAGACCACAAGCAGTCCCCTCCTGCCACAACCCCTCACCCAGCCCTGTGTGGGGTCACGTACCCCAAACATGTTCAGGGCAGGCAGTGGAGTTAATGTGCAATTTGATAACCACCTCATCCACGTGAAAAAGCATATCTATCTTGTAAAGATTAAGGATTTATTTACATTTAATGAAACACTTAGCTTATCAATAGTGGGTGGCTGGGATCAGATGAGAGATACACAAAATGAGTGCAAAGACTGCTCCAGGTCAAACTAACAGAATTCCTTCAGAGGGGCAAGGAGGAGGGGCTGAGGCTGAATGAGTGTCAGCAGCAGCCCAGGAAGCAACAGAGTCCCAGAGCAAGAATGTTTCCTCAGAACAGTGGTTCTCTCCAGTGACTGTACACCAAAAAGTGTTCACAGTAAAAACTAGGTCTTTGGCCACATGGTCAGCTGAGCCCCTGAACAGCTTATCAGCCGGATAAAGAGAGAAGCTTTTCAAATCTGATCTCATCCCAGGATAAGTAGATATAAACATCATTGTATTTCTGCACACTTACCTTTTTAACAGTATTTTTCACATTTAAGTATTGTAAATGGCTCTCCCCTTCACACAAATTTCTGCTGGTGCTGAAGACAATCTCAGGATAATTGTCAAACAACACATTTCACCTTGGTAAGTGAAAGGGCTGGTTAAAACCAAAGGCCTTGGACACTCCCAAGATGCTGAGCACACCTACGTGTTTCTCCAGACAACCAGCCCAGGAGCAGCTGCTCTGCCCAGTGCAGGTGTTGGGAAGGCAGAGCTCAGCACACTCCAGGTCCCCAGACCCCCAGCATCGGCCGGGACGTCGCTTGGTTGGCAGCAGGACGTGCCAAGGGCCTGTGTCAGCACAGCCACTGCCTCCAACACCACTCACCCCCGTGCACGCAGAAGTCACAGTTGTACTTGTCCAAGGTTTCCAGTGTGGTGACATAGGGAGCTCCTGGAGCAATCTCATCCACCCACTTGATGGCTTGCACCATTTTGTACCTCTCCTCCTGCGTAAAGACAGGGGGGCCCTTGTGCTTGGCAATCTCCTCTGGGGGAAAAACAAAAATCCAGTTAAAATCCAGTTAGAAGCATGTCCTGCAGCTACACAGACTCAGTCACAGCAGCCTCAATCATTCCATGGGCAGATGAACTTCACTGCAGGCTTAACCTCAGCTTGGGATCAGCCTGTAGTAACAAAGGAAGCTCCAGATAGATCAGAAAAGATATTTATTAGTTTCATTTCCTAAGCACATAACAAGGGCCCTGGAACTCACTTGGAGTGCTAAAGGTCTTAGTGCTTCCAAGTACTCAGATATTTCCTGCTGGAGGGATGAGCTGGGCATCCTGGCATCCCCCCGTGGGAAATTCCCCTCCTAAACAGTAGCTTCATACTATGCTTGGTTCATGCTAGAAACCCTGCACCCAATACCACATTTAAAATACATCTTTACGTACAAGGACTTGCTCCTGGCATTTAACTCCCATATGGGCTTGAAATGAGTTTTCTCCAAACAGCAATTTGTTTTGGAACATCGGTTCTGCAGCTGGTACCAGCCAAACCAGACTGATTTTCAACTGGTTCAATTGTTTTTACAGTACGAAATACAGATCACCCCTCAGAGCTCTGACCCTCCTAACCCTCACTCTGAAAGGGTGACGGGGTAACTCCACTCCCTCACACACAGAATGGACATTTTTCTGCTGCTCCTGGAGCAGGTGCAGGGAGAAGCTCTGACCGTCTCAGGAGCTCAGTTCTCTCGGGGCTAACACTGCTGGGTGATCCGAGGGGAAACCCGGGAAAACCTCTTACCGTCCGTATGGACCCCAACGATCAGGTAATCGCCCATGGCCCGTGCCTGGCGCAGCTGGTTCGAGTGGCCATAGTGCACCATGTCATAGCTGGAACGAGAGGGGCCGGGTCAGCCCGAGCACCCCGGCACGCCGCTGGGATCGCGGGCAGCCCGCCCCGGGGCTCAAGGTCTCTCTGCTGCCGGGACAGCGCCAGCGCCCGCTCCCGCCGCAGCGACAACACCCCGGGCCT
>WEIV01015211.1:237605-248009 GCA_013390005.1 Calyptomena viridis
AGGTCGTCCTTCGGGGTCCACTGCGGGCGACAGCACAGGGGCTGCGGGGGGGTCCCGGGGCGGCCGAGAGGGCCCCAGGGCCCGGGCAGGGGCTCGGCCTCGCACTCCCGCAGCCCTCCGGCCACACCTGCCAAACCCAGCGCCAAGGGCTCGCTCTCACCTGCAGGTTCACGATGTACAGCTTGGGCCGGCGTGGGGGGGGCTTGCTCATGCACCAGAGCCGGGGGTATTTTTTCAAAACCTGCCACAAAGCAGAGACGATCAGCACAGCCACGGGTAGACGCAACTGTGAACCGTATCAGTGAGAGGAAAAGGAATGTATTACCAGGAGGGGAAAGAGGGAGGAAGAGAGACTATCACAGATGGTGGGCGAATCCTGACACCAGAGTTTACAGTTGTCTGTTTGGGAGGAGACTGCTCAGCACCAAGGTGTATCACCAAGAGGGAATGCTGCTAACAATCTTCACCGAGTCTCTAAAGTTACCTTTAAGCTGGAACCCAGACAAAGAATCACATCTGCTTTGCTTGCAGCTTCTGTTGCTGCTTCCCAGTTCAGGGGCTGTCTCAATGTCCCCTTCTCCCCAAAGTGGACGATTGTATCTCTCAACTGTGCCCCACACTTGTGGCACATCCTGCCCGTGTGATGCCTGTGCAGGGCTGTGCGCTCCGTCACATCGAACACTCGCACATACTCTCTGTTGGGGGTACACGAAGTGCAGACCTGGTGCAGGACGAAAGCAGAAAACCCATCACATCATCAGCACCCTGCCGATGAGAGGCCAGGAGCCAGCCACTTCTCTGGGAAGAAAAGCACTTTTGGGGACAGCTCATTGGAAGCTGTAGATGGGATCGTCAGGGATGAAATGCTGACTTGGAAAACCTCAAGTAGCAAGCGGAGCCACAGGCAGCATTTGGCTACATGTTGAGGAGGGATGAGGAAGAGGAGCCAGAAACAGAAGGCTTCAGGAAGTACAAAGAAAGAGCTACAGAGATGGATTTGGTGCCTGTCAGGTAGTTGGCCCCAAACCTGGTGGCCTGAAGGTGCAGAAGCCAAGGCCTTGTACTAATTCCTCCTGAGCTAGTGACAGATCAAGAGTTTGCATCCTCTTCTTGTGAGGCCACTGGACAGGGACTTCATCCTGCTCTGGCCACTCACCTCTATGTACATGTTCCCGTGCAGCTCAGATATTGCAGCTCGGGGTAACCCGCTCCGCAGGTGCAGCCCATCACAGTTCTGAGACACCACGTGCTGCACCTTGAAGGGAACAGAACGCTGAGCTCACACAGACCCTGCAGGTATTGCTGCAAGCTGGTGATGTGCTGTCCCAAATCACAGCAACAATCAAAGCAGGACCCACAGAACAGACCTTTGTGAAAGCTAAATAGAAAGCCTCCTCCTGCTAAACGTTGCTTTTCTAGGGCTGGCTGATTTATGGCCAGGTCCCCAAACCAGCCTCACCAGGTACAAATGTGTATTAAAGAAAAGGCACCAGGAAATAAACTGCCAGAGCTACAGCCTGGAGCTTGCAAAGGAAGACTTGGACACATTTTCCTGCATGGATGTGCAGCCACTTGAGTCAAAACCACAGTCAGGCAATCTCCTGAAAAGATTTTTCTTCCCTGATAGATTTGATTTATCATTCTTAGGCAGAGGAACGTGAATGAGGTGAGGTAAAGGTATCTTACCAGGTTGTGCTTGTGCAGGCAGGCAATGCTCATATGGGTGAGCGTGGGCTCTGCCTCACTCAGGTCTGCAGCCCTGACAGGGAAAACAGAAAAAACTGGAATTGCCATTAACCTCTTCCAGTATCAGTTTTCTGCCACACAGCAGAGAATTTGGCTCCTCACCTGATGCTCCTGCCCTTTTGCAGCAGTGTCCAAATGCCATTGGGGCCTCTGTAGTCTGGGATCGAAGCTGCCTGTCACCAGGAGAGAAAACCAGGCCTGACGGGGGGTCACTGCCCTCCTACACAAACACAACCCCGGCCCACCCGGGACAACAGATACCTCATCCATGGCTGCTTTTTCATTCGCTCCAAGTTTTCCAGTGCAGTGGTTCCCAAATCACAGGAAAACCTCTTTGTGTTTTTTCTCTCTCTTCTCCTACCTTACAACTCTCATTTTCACCTCTAGTGTTTATTTTCTCCAATTTTACCATTATGGAATCCCTCCAGAACTCTTTTTCACCCTTGGTACTTCCCATTTCCCTACACAGAACTCCATTCTTGAGCCTTTTCTTATTTTCTCTAGACTCTGGGTTCTGGTGCCTCACACTCAGCATCTCTAGTAAACTTGAAGGTGACATGAGCACTCAGCCCCTGGAGGGCCTCCTCACACAAAGGTGACAGATGTCACATGAGAAGAGGCAGAACCAGACTTCTGCTTTCCCCTGGGCCACTGAAACCAAATGATTTTCAAACTGCTGTTTTTAAGTTCCAATAACCCCCTGCTGTCCCTACGTGTCTGATAACACACGACCTTCCTGAGCTAATGAGCTAAAGGTTTAATACCAACAGTCATTGAAGAGACTCAAGTGAGGCACAGCCAGTGTTCTCTTGCTCTGGCCACGTGTAGGGCACACGATGGGATCTCCTGGGCAGCAGGAACGACCCAGGGTGCAGCCTGGGGACTGTGCTGGCCACGGACTCGTCACAAACATCCATTCAATGCCCATTCGGGAACCACAGAACAGGCCTGACAACCCCCCCCGAGGGCCTCCCCCACACCCACCGTGCTGATCCCAGCCCCCGTGTAGATGACGAGGTGCCTGGCACCGCGCACGGCTGCCGCCAGCTCTGCCGCCTTCCTCCTCAGCTCCTCGGGCTCATCACACACCTGCAAAACACACCTGAGCCGGTTCACACGGTGCAGATACACTGCACCTCTGCGGCAGAAGGAACAGGGATATTCCTGCAAGTTTGCGTCGCCCAGCCAGGAAAAGCAACAAAACATGATTAGCAGTGGTTTTCAAATGAAAAGGACATGGGCGTTGTTCATGGAGGATCCGGAGACAATGCTTCCGGGAGAGCAAGACCTGCCGACCCGCCCTCCCGGGAGCCGTGCCCACACAGCCACATGCGCCTGGCAGCCGCTGGAGCATGGCTGACCGGAGACAAGCCCCGGGACTGCAGACGCACGCCCGGTGCCGGGGCACGGCGGTTGTTCACCGAGGCCAGGCGCGACCGCAGAGCTCCCCCGCGGCAGCCAGTCCGGCGGGGCTCCTCTCTGCGGCCGGGGCCGCTCCCCGCCATCGNCCCGCGCGCACTTCCGGCACCGCCCCCGCGCGCCGCAGCGCCCCCCGTTGGCGGGCGGACCCCAAGGACGCGCAGCCGGCGGCTGTTGAAGCGGTTTATTGTCGCGTACAAAGGCGGCCGACACTGTACAGAATAAATAACGGCAATAACTTAGCAATAAATACCGCCTGCACCGAGCCCGGGGCCCTCCGGGTGACCCCGCCGTCCGCCAGCCCCGGCCGGGAGCGTCTGTACACAGTTCACAAGATACACAAATCCCGGGGCCGGGACCCCCCCGCCGCCCGGAACGGCACCAGGGAAAGGAGAAAGAAAACACGACACCCTTCACAGCAGGAAACCAAACGGACGAGCACCTCAGGAACAAGAATTGTCACACTCCAGAACACTATATACGAGAGAAGGGTCAGCGTGGCGGCTCGGGCGAGGGTCACCTCCACGGGCACAGGAAGCCCCTGGCAGGGGACAGGGTACCCCAGCAGGACGGGAGACTTCTTGGACACTGCAGAAATACATCACTCGGGGTCCTACACTTCACTGAGAACAAAAGCAAAACCACAGGGAAGCCGTACTCGGAGGGGACCACAGCCTCGCTGACACCCAGCCCCGCACCCGTCGCCCTTCCCCTGCCCTCCTCACGCGTGGCCTCAGGAGCAGGGACAGTGCGGGGCAGGAGGCCGCCGGCCCCGTCCTGCCTCTCAGCAGAGCAGCGCCAGCAGCACAGGGAGCACAATGGCAGCAAGTTCCCCACGGCTCGGGGCTGCTCATTGCTGCCCGCTACGGTCACACCACAGGCTCCAGCCGGGAAGCTCAGCTCCAAACCAGCCGCACACACCGTGGGCGCTGCCCCGGCCCAGGCCAGGCCTCAGCTGGGTTCTGAAGCCAAGTCCGTCTCAGGCTGGGTCCAGGAGGAACAGGGTTGGGACTGACAACCCAGGACTGTTTTTTCCAAAACTGTGTTTTGGAATATCTCACTTCTTCCAGGCACCACAGCACCAGCAGGAAGACAGAGGCCAGAGCCCAGAGCTCTGTGCCGAGTGCTGCACAGTGCATGGCCCGTGTGGTGCAGCTGGAACTGGCGTGTCGTATAATCCAGGTCAGAGAAAAGAAAGTCCAGGGCCAGAAGGGGGAAGTCTGGAGGCAATGTTCTAACCCACTCCCCACTGGGAAAAGAATCACAAACAACTCCCTAAACCCCCAATCAATCAGGGCGAAGCTGATCTCCTCCTCCAGCAGGAAATCCCCATCAACTACCTGCTCCTCTCCTGGCACACTGCAGCTTTTCTGCTCCTCAGCCCAGGGGACAGCAGTATCATGAGACATGAGAGCAGACATGAGAAACATCCCCAAAAACCACCAGTGTGGCCGTGCCTCCCTGCAAGACTGCGACTCCACTTGCACCATCCCAGTCCGTCCCCTCTGCTCAGATGACCCTCAGCAGCCAGGAGATCACATGGCTTCACCCTCATGTCCTGTTTCTCTAAAACTCAGTAAATCAGCTCAAATCTTTGGGGAGGGGAGAAGGGGGTCAAAGTGTTTGTGGAAATGGGGCCTGGCCACAAACAGCTTCTCAGCCATGTCACAGCTGTGAGTCTGAGCACTCTCCCGACCCCCCGAGCAGAAGCTGCCCCAGGAAGGACAGTGACCCTGCCACAGCTTGCTGGCCAGCAACATGCAGACACCAGGGACCAGCTGGTCCCACGCTGCTCAGTGGGTACACCTGCCCCTCTTGTTAAGGTGAGTCTTCTCCTAAACCTGGACAAGTCTCCCTCGTGTTACTCCTCTGCCAGCTTTGCTGCAGGAAGGCAAGTGTGGCACTTCCCCACCCAGGTAACCAAGTTACCTGGTGTTGGCTGCTCAGCAGGAGCTGCCCGTGCTCCCACCACACACCTCTGGGTAGGCACTGCCGCTCCAGCCAGCCAGGATTGCCTTCAAAACCAGCAGCACCTTTGCCTGTGCACCAGAATCCTTCTGGAGAATTTGGAGAGATTCCAACTCAATCTCTCAGTCGAGTTTTGGGAAAACAACAACAGTGTGAAATGACAGCACACGGCAAAGGCACCGGCACAGCACTGCAGAGAGCTCGGGGACCAGAGTGCCCAACACAAGGGGACACGACAGAAGCCAGCAAGGTCAAAAATAAGTCACTTTTGGTACAATTGCAAAAAGATATCAAACAGGACTTGCCTCGTTTTTGTCTTTTTCTAAGTTTTATAAATAAAGTCTGATAACTCTTTATAAAAACTAACCTCAGAGCCACAAACAGTTTGCGGGAGGTTCATGAGAAACTTTAAAATTATTTATTTATTAACTTTTAACTAGCAAAGTCTCCGAGAATATTTCCCCATTCATATGGTCAAATATTCTCTCCTTCTCAGATAAAAAAGCTGACTATAAATACGCTCTCTCTTCTGTCTGATTTTAATCTTAGATAATTTAATAACTCTTAAAATGATGTTTCTCTCTTTAAATAAAGGGCTATTTAACCACATAAACTGGTTGTGTAAACCATCACACTAGAGACACTTGATACCCTCAAAACACGGGAACAACTAGTGATTTTGGTCTTGTTCAGTGCAACACATTAGGCACAAAACCGGCCTGCAGTCAACGTGGTACCGTCCATCCCTCTCTCCCTCCCTCCCCAGGGTGCTGGGCCCTGCAGGGCCCTCAGAACTGGGGCTGCAGCCACAGAGCATGGCAGCATCATCCTTCCCACCACTGCCAGTTTACACAGCTAACACCACAGACATCTGAGGGAAACCCACAGTTAGGGCACAGAGGCACACCTAGAAAGGAATAAAAACCTATGACACAGAACACCCCAACTGCAACTACAGGTACCAAAGGAGACAAAAGCAGCAGGTTCAGGTGCCGAGATGCACCACCCAGAAGAGTCATGAAATAAAGCCTTTGGAGTGACCAAAAATTAGGGTTCCCAGCCCCCCAGGAAGAAAGCCTCCCTTGGGCTGCCCCCCTGCCCTTCCACCAGCCCTGCTGCACAGATTTTCTTTGGGTAGAAAACCAAAATCTCGCAGTCTGTCCCCAGGGCGTCCAAGGGCTACAGACGCTGGGTGAGAGGCTCTGTCTGCACAGGACAAGGGACGCGTCGCCACTGCTCATACCAATCTGGACACAACAAAATAAACTGGAGCTATCAGCGGGCCAGTCCTGGGCCAAGTCGAAGGAACCCGGACCCATGTGGGGAGGGTTTGTGCTTTGGGGATTCCAGGCTGGTTTTGTGCCTAATTGCCCTGCACAGACAAGCTCAGGCAACACTCGCTTCACTAAGACCGGGCGTCCGTTTTGGATTTCACTATTGTGATGACACTAGTAGTAGCAACCTTGCCAGGGACGAGGGGCCCCATACTGGAGGTGAGAGGCCCCCGTGCAGGGGTCACAGGGCTCCGGGCCACGGTTCTGGCGAAGTTCTGGAGAGCCTCGTATTTGGAGCGGAGAGCATCGAGTTCCATTTTCATGCTGGCGTTCTCAGAGGCCAGCTTCTCCACTTCTTGCTGCAGCTCTGCTTTCTGCTTCTCCAGTTCCTCCTTCTGGGTCACACGCTTGACTCTGCAGCTGGCTGCGTAGCCCCGGTTCTTCAGCGTGCGCCGACGCTGCTTCAGCTGGATGATCTCCTCCTTTGACAGGCCCCGCAGATGCTGGTTCAGCTCCCGCACAGACATGGTCACCAGCTCCTCGTCCGTCAGGCTGGTCCCATTCTCGCCTGGCTCCCGCTTCACCTGAGAGAGAAAGCAGCAAACACTTGTGATACCTGGGGCAGATGCCTGTGTCTGCCCTGCGCCCCTTTCCTGCACCTGCCACGTTACCTTCAAGGCCTTGTTTCCTTTGTTGGGGGTCGTCATAACACGACAGCCTTGTCAGTCGGGTTCTGGAAGGGAACGAAGGTCAGGTTAGCCCCCAGGACACAGCAGAGCCCGCAGCACTCCTCTGGCAGGGTCCAGTAGCAACACCCCCTGCTGCTGCTCATCCTGCTCCCCCCTTCCCACACGACACTCAAGCAGCCAGCTGAGCTGGACTCACAAGCAGCAGATTCTGGCCCAGAGCAGAAACTGCTGCCTTTACACACCCCTGCTCCCACGGAGACTTTATGGCAATGCTGGTTTTTCATTTGCAGGGGAAGGGGGGGGACGGGGTGAGGAAATTAAAAAACTAGGAGGAGTCAGAATACACGGAAGCCACATTTTTAAAAATAGCCTGGCAGGCAGCAGGCAGGGTCCAGAGCACGGCTGCTCCAGGCCAGTCACGCTGACTCAGCAGGCTGGCACTCTGCACCGCTGCTCCCAGCCTCATCCTTGTCCCTCCCAAGCAGAACGAGTCACCCCAACACGCCCTTCCAACAAGTGCCCAAGCACAGCTCAGAAGCTCCCCAGTCCTGCAAGACTCCAGGTGACCCCCAGGATGCAACCAGCATGATTCAAGAAGACATGACCCTGGGCAAGGGGCACCCTAAGCACGGGGAAGCCTTGGACATACTGGAATCCCATCACAAATTTGGCCTGACTCCTCAGCAGCCTTTGCCTCTCCCAGTCACGCAAAGCTGTCCCCAGCTGTCCCCAGGTCTTTTCTGTGAGAAAGTCCCTGTTGGTCCCTGGCAGTGCCAGGGCCCGGAACCGCCTTCTGCCTCCTTCTCTTCAGAGCTAAGGTGTGCTCACAAGGAAACAAAGATGAAAGGTGACAAAAAACTGATGAGAGCAGACTCCTTCCCTGCCACAGAACACAGGGCTTCAGAACTGGTAAGAGCAATTCCCAGGCCTGCTTTTACATAGACTTACACCCAGGCTCCTGCTTCTGTCTCCACATACTTCCTTCCCTCAGGCTTTTTAATTCAGAGTGCTACTACACTGCCCACGGAACTGATTCAACAGACAAGGCTGCACCTTGAGCAGCCCAGACTGCACCCCCCTAAGCCCAGATTGCACCCCTCATTCCCTCAGCCTGGGCCCACACTCCTTCAGCCCTGGCCAGTGCTTCTGTGCAGCCTACAGATGCCTCTGTCCCTTTCATCTCTCAGATGCCAAAAAACTATTTTGTTTGCCCCTGCCTTGCTGCCACCAGTGCTGACATCCACTTACAGCCCAGAATCAGCTGCACAAACCAGTAAATAAGATTTTGTGCTCTTCCAGCAGCTGTGGTACAGGCTCCCACAGTGCATCTACCACCTACGGGAGGTGAGCAGGGCCAGAAGTCCCCAGGACACCAGCAGAGATGTCCCCAAAGCCTGTGGCCTGCCAGGAGCCAGGCTATTTATACCCAGAGGACAATGCTCCTTCCGACGAGACGCCCGCTGCACTTGACTGCGCCAGTACAGGCAGGGTCACTTTGCCACCCAGGGAAGGCAGCTGAAAAGAGGCAGGATGGGCAGCACATGAGCAACAGCTTCACAAAATCAATTCTTCCCTCTTTCTCAGACTGCTGTGTTTCTTTCCTTTGTTCCTACCTGGTAAACAATACAGCTGCTGGGAAAAGAGAAGGAAGGGAGTAGCTGGGGAGACCAATAACGTGCCCCATCCTCTGGTGAGCAGAAGGAGCCGAGGGCAGGGGCGGTCAGCAGGACCATGAGAATTTGCCTTGTGGCACTAAAGAATTTCCAGCTGCCTGGCAAGCAATCATGCTGCCTCCATTACAGCAGACCCAAAATAAACAGGGCACACACGTGCTGCATCAGGCAGGGCACGGGGAAACCGAGAGCTCCCTGGCAGAGCCGGACACGGCAGTGGCAGCGACTCTCTCCTGCCTCTGCACTCGTAATGCAACACCCTCTCGGGCAGGAGCCGCCCACAACAACCATCAGGGAGGCAACAGGACTGTCCCCAAAAACACCTGGTGATCCGATCTCTCTTCATCCCACTTCCCAAGGGGAGCAAAATGAGACACAGTAACACACAAGACAGTCGGTAGAATGGGAAGAACAACCCAGAGAGTTGTTGGCTCTTTCCTGGGTCCCGTTTGAACCAGGCTACTTGGCAGGTCACAGAGAGAACTGGCACCGACCAAACTTGGCCTGACTCTCCAGACTGCTGATGGCTCAGCTTTTGATAGCTTCCTGAAGAAAAATCACACTGAAAAGTGCCACTATGACTGCAATGAAGAAATTGCAGCCTCGACACATTTCCCCCGAGCTCAAAAGGCCTGAACTCAGCACAAGCACAGCCAATTCTCCCCTCAGCTCAGCGGCAGCACACAGGAGCTGACAGCGCCGCGCATGATTCACTGCGGGCCCTTCCCCACATTCCTGCGGGCAGAACCCGCCACGAGCGCGTGTAAACACGGTGACATCACCGCTCCCCGCACGGACTGCGCTCCCCGCGGCACCGGCGGCCGGAGGGGCTGTGCCGGCAGCGGTCGGGCCGCACAGATCGCTCCCTCCCAGGGCGCGTTTCACACTCCGCTTACTTGATTTCTGGCAAATTAGCTCAGTGTCCCCCGATGACTCCCCCAGTTACCTATGAAGTCAGGACAGTGTCTCTCCTGTGTCCCCCACCCTGGAGGTCCCTGGTGAGCTCATCCAACCCTGGGCACGTTGACAGCAGTTCTTCCCTCAAGAAATCTGCCCACCTAGCTGACTTTAACTCTGCTCACACAGCTAAAAGAAAGGGCCGGCTCTGAGAGACTCCTTCCTCCCGGTGCCCTCCTCCGACCACGCAGCTCGAACCCACCCGGGGCCACCAGAGTCGTCCCCAGCTCTGCACAGTAAGACCCACCCGTGCCCACACATCCCTGGACCCTCCGTGTCCATCAGGCACTGCAGTCCCACAGAAGCAGTTTACTTCCCACGGAGAGGGAACCCGCCCCGCTCCCGGGACGCTGCAGCACCGGGCAGCCCCCGCGGAAAAGGGGCCGGAACCTCCCTGTCCCACGTCCTCGGTTACCGAGCAGCCCGAGGGGAGTGAGGCTGTCCTGCCTGTGGCCCAGCCTCTGCTCCGAGAGCCGGATGAGATGACCCGGTGGCTCCTCACATTCCCAGACCTGCCCGCCTCGGGAAAAGAACCACCGACCACGGAGAACAGCGGCGGCGGCGGAGGCCCGGGGAGCAGGTCGCACCCGCACCGGAGAGGGATCTGAGCGCCCGGGGGCGCGGCGGGGCCGGGAGGAGCAAGCTCGGCCTGGGGACACCCGGTCCGCAACGCGGCCG
>WEIV01015211.1:251863-264619 GCA_013390005.1 Calyptomena viridis
CGTCCCCGTGGAGCGCGGGATCCCCTCCGGCCGCAGCGGGCGCCAGAAGCGGCTCTGGGTCCCCGTGCGCTCCCTCCGCTCCGCACCCCACGGGTTCCCCGGTCCCGCCGCCCCGGGCCGCCCCCTCGTGCTCCGTGAATTGCCCGTCGGTCTCCCGAGGGATTCCCGGTTCTCAGCAGCACCGGCCCCGGGTGCCAAGTGTCCCTGTAAAACCCCGGCACCGGGCACTGACTTTTTTTCCGAAATGTCTTCTTCCCGCATTGGTTGGTTTTTCTGTTTTTTCGTGGCTTTTTCCTCGCTCCTTCATTGACAGAAATACATCTCTCTTTCTCCTGTGCATGAATGTTCCTAAACAGTCTTTGAGGATACTGAGCCAAACGGCTTCAGTAAGAGAAGGGGAAACCAAACCAAACCCAACCCATTCAGGATTCAGATCCTTGTACCAGTCTATCCAGTCTGGAATCCTCCGGGTGCTGTCGGGACTGGCTGCAAACACAGGTCTATGATTGTCAATGAACCCACATACATCCTGACATCAGCTTACCAAAAAGGTTGGGAATGGTTGGTGTCTTGGGAAGCCTGTTTCATGACAAGCTACTTCACCCTCATCTATTAATTAGGGCGTAGATACACTCTGAAAATGAAGGGGTTTTGATGAACTGAATCATGACAGAGCTGGTTGGTAAACACTTCTGAGCAGATATCAGATATTCTCTGCCCTGGATTGGGCAATCTCATAGTTTCCAATGCCTGGGGAGTGTTTTAACCACTGAAGCATGAGGTTTTGATTTTTTTTTTATTATTTTTTCCTCCTAAAAGAAAGGATTGTTGTCCACACAATCTTTTTTTTGCCATTTTGACCATGCTCACATTTTTTGCTCAGTCTTTGGCTGGCAGATGAGAAAGCTAAATCTGAACACACTGTTCTTGGCAATGACATGTCTTTCACTCCTCCAGTCAGTGGGATCATGATTTTCATGTTAAATTATCTTTCCTCATCATTGTGAAGATACACAATTCTACCCCCATTGTTTTCCAGGTACCTGTTTCTCTCTGGCCTTTCTTTGTCCCTGGCTCAGTGTAAGTTGCATCAACTTGTGTCATAGTCAGAGTTTATCATGTTGCTGCTCCTGCTCCTACTTGGTGCAAAGTGTTACTAGCAGGAAGCCAGAGGTGCCTGGCTGAACCATGTGCTACCAGCCCAGGAGCTTTCCAACAGCTGCCACTGCCCGAGCAACTGGCACTGTCTTCTCTGGGGACAAGCAGCCCCTGCGTGCAGCCACTCGCCACTGGTGACCCCCAGCCCAGCCCCCCCGAGCCCCCACAGCCCCCAGGACAGGCCTTTCCCCGAGCAACCTACCTGGGCTTGCAGGGTCAAATTTTATAACAGAATTTTATAACAGAAGCCAAGGTGCTTCACGGGTACCTGTTCAGTTTTTAGTGCTCTGCAACAACAAAAAGTAATTTTCAAGCATGACACAGTTTAATTTGTCCACATTGCTGGGTCTGACAGGACTACCTCATAAATGCTTGAGGTCCCTTTGTGTGCAGTGGCTCTTTGTAAACTGCCTCCTCCAACACAAGTGGACTTGCAGAAGAGAAAATCCCCCTGAAAGGCTGTTCCATGAATTCCCTTTGTGTTGGATCCTGATTCTTTCCCTGTTTCTTGGCTAATGCTCCCCACTGCTAAGGGCTGGTCCTTGCTCAGTGCAGAATTATCCAACACAATCTGTCCCATTTTCAAACCCTGCACAAAGTACTGATGAAAAGTAAGTTTCCTTCCTTTTTCCTAAGTGACTTTGCTGCAACTCAGAGGTCTCAGCTGTCCTGTGCCTGTATTTTTTTGGGTCTGTGTTCAGGCTTCATATATCAAAATAAACTGAGCTCTGCTTCTGGACAGAAAGAGAGAGGCTGTATCTGCTGCAATGACAGTGTGGAGAACAGAGTGAGAGCACACAGATCTCAGATGTATGTCTACATCTGTCATTCAGCTTTATTTTAATTTGGTTAAAAAATAAATCTTGCTTCTGACAGGCAGCTACTGGAGATTTTAATCAAAGTGCTGAGTCTGCATGCACTGCACAAGCACTTGGACACTTGCTTCTCCCAGGAACAAATGAAGATTCCTATTGAGCCTGAAATCTGAGCTGAGTGGTGTGGGACTTCAAAGTGGGTGTCAGGGATGAGTCTGAGAAACTCAGCTCCTCAGTGATGCAGAGGGCTCAGTAATCCTGTGCAGCACTCCCAGCACTCCTGTGCAAGTTCTGTTGTGTCCCCATCCTGTCCGTGCCCCTTCCCCATCCAGTTTGGTCTCCTGTGCAGCACTGTGAGATCAATTAATCTCTGCCTCCCCTTTCCTATCCCCCCAGAATTTAACATTAAACTTCCAGAAAAAAAATCTTGACATCAGCATAAAGAAATGGTGGCCCATGAACTGAGTCAGAGCATGTGCTGAGGTACTTTCTGTGCTGCTCGGGCAAGGACAGCAGGTCACACACTTTGCAGTCAGCTCTGCTCTGTACTTGGATTCTGAGCAGCAGAGCCCTGACTTTGCAAATTGTCGTTTCTGTAGTGACTCGGTGTTTGCTAAATATGAATATCCCAGGCCTCCTCCAAGGTGCATGCTTGAGTTTACTCTTTTCCTGTGCTAGACAGCAAAGGAGAGGAAGGGAAAAGACTGATAACCTTCAAAATACTATTACAGCTATGATGTCCTCAGAAACAACCCGGCTGGAACTGCCCACACTTGCAGGCATTCCACGTCTCACCACACAGCCCAAACTAACCCAAACTCTGACAGATTGGTTTTCATCTCCAGAACTGGAGTTCCTTGACGCAGCTTTGAACTTTCCCACTTCCTGGGCAGTCAGTTGGTTACCGTTAAGTGCTGGTAACGGTTTCAAAATCCTTGGTGTCTTTCCTAATATTTGGCTCAGTAATCCAGCAGTCTGCAGCCCCTGCTGTCTGCAGATGCACATGGAGCTGCGTCACTCCCTCGTGCTGGCACCAGGTGGGTGAAGCAGAACCGTGGGGGAGGTGGGCCATGCCTGGCATCAGCTGCAGCCCACCCACCCCAGGTCATTAATTTCTTAGTGCAGTCTTCACCTTGAAGTCTGGCTGATGGATGTGCCCAGTGCCTCCCTGCCCACGCCCCGTCCCTCCACAGCTGCAGTGGCTCCACAGCACCAGGACGGCTCCGTGTCAGAGGTGTGAGACAAAGCGGATGCGCTGGGAGTAGGCCAGGTCCAGGACATAGAGCAGCAGGTTGACATAGGTGAAGATGGCAATCACCAGCTGGCTGTCCCAGGGGCACTTGCCCTTGGCACAGAGGCCGGGGCGCCGGGGGGAGCCGTACTTGCTGTCGAAGCAGAACACTGGCCAGATGACCGCAGCGCTCACATAGAGCAGCACAGCCCCGAAGGTGTAGATGACCACAGAGCGCTCGAAGGGGAACCACAGCAAGGCAGTCTTACCTGTGACACTGAAGGCCACTACCACCACTGTCACCACAAAGCAAAAGCTGTAGACAGCCACGCACCACTGCGTTGCCACGTACTTGCCATACTGGCTGTCGTTCACCAACGCCCCAAAGATGATGCAGGCCACAAAGGCCTGAACGATTTTCAGGAGCCCAGAGACGGTGGCCATGTAGCTGGTGACTTGCCCCGGCTTTGCCCTGGTCAGGAACACCTCGGCAGCGTAGGCGACGAACAGGAGGCCCGCGAACACGCTGGCTGCCATGCGGAAGTCTCTCACCGCGCAGCCGATGGGGTAACAGCCCACCTGCACGAAGTAGAGGGGGTAGATCACGGCGGCCGTGACAGACATGAGTGTGGCGAGCATGGCAAAGGCGGCCGTGAAGTTTCCCCAGGACAGACTCAGGCAGCTGTGCAGGTGTGTGAACTCACAGACGATGATGAACACGGTGATGGCAAAGCAGAAGGTCCAGACAAACATGCAGAAGGTGCCATACACGGCGCTGAACCCCCCTTGGTGGGCGACCAGGCTGAACGTGGTGCATCCAAAGGTCATCTGCAGCAATCGAGCTATTCCCACAGGGGAGGTCACTGCAGCCAGGTTCAGGTACGGCCCTCCCGTGCTCTCCATCATCGTTTCAGTCCAGCAGACAATGCACGCAAAGCCCCCCCAGATGTCCTTTTGCTCCTTTGCCCTGAGTCACACCTGGTCCCAGCTCAGTGGAGTGGCAGCTCCAATCTCGCTGGTCTCTGCCGGCATCAGGGGGAGCTGCCTCTGACGTGGTGTCTCTGGCAGCTCTGCACAGACCTGCGGCTGCAGGGAGATGACTGGCTGGCTCTGCCCACTGGCTGCGAGCTCAGGGTCCTGCTGTCAGCTTGCTCTGCTTCCTCAGGTCCAAAAGCTGCCTCTGTGCTGTCCTTTCGTGGTCTCCTTTCCCGCATGATGGTGCTTTCCCTGGAGGCTGACATTTATTCCATTTTAGCTCTGCAGCTGTAGCTTTGTGCTGCACCGTTTGCAGGAACCTGGAGTATAAATAGGAGCTTTATTAATAGTTTTGGAATGAGTCCTGCCCCCCTATCAGCTGTTGGGAGCCAGTGTTATTTAACACTGAAGCTGAAAGCTCCATCAGAGGCTCTTGATTCTCCTTCTGCTGTGTTTTAAACGCCGGGGTCCCTGGAATGCTCAGGCGAAGGAACTGCTGTGGCAGTGAGCTGTGATCCTGCCATGCTGCACAAACAGGAGCTCAGTCCTGCAGACCCCGGAGTCCCTGAGTTGGGGGCAAAAGCCCAAAGGCAGCACAGACTCTATAAAAGGAAAGGTTTAGGCCAGAGGCTGGATAAAAGCTGACTCACTTTGCTGCAGTAGATCTGGAGCAGAGATACATTTACCTGCCGTGCTTTGAGCATTTGTGGGAGCTTGTGGCTGTGAAGGTTTGGAGCACCAGCCCTCATCATTTCCTTAAATTCTTCCCTGTCTGTTTTACTTATGTGGAAACCAGTTATTCTTGTATCTCTGAATGCCAAACCCAAATACAATTGTAAAAAAAAAAAAAACAAACCAAACCACGTTGCTTCGATATTCTTAGCTCTATTTTAGACCAGAGATTTCACTATATAGTGTCAAACCCTCCTTCCTGTGGGATCAATTTCACAGGGAGCCGTTCCTGGTATACAGTGCCCGAGACTTTGTCTCTACCCAAAAGTCTCTTAATTTAACTCTAAAAGCCACAAAGAAAATTTCTGATGTAGTTTCAGAATGGGAAAAATGGAAACCACAACATAGTAGAAAACCCCTTCCCTTCCCTTACCCCACGGCAACATTGCTGAACCCTCACCTGCTCATTCAAGTGTGGAAGCAGGATAACTTTATGGAATGGTTTCATGAGAACAGCACAGATTTTGTGGCTGTTAGGATACAGTTTTGTCACCCTGTTGTAACCTCAGTGTCTCTTTTTCATTCATCTGAAGTCCCTCCCATTTTCCTTAGAAAGACTTTTGATGCTAAAAGTACAAAACCTGCATTCATTTGGGGTGGAAGTAGCACAATTAACATCACAACAACCAGGAAATGCAGCAGGAGAGCCGAGGAGCTCCGGGTGAACAGGTTCTCTCTCGCCAGACTTGCCCTTCCTGACTCTCTGTTCCCCACTGACCTCTGGCAGTTTTCCAGGCCCCCCTGGCAGTGTGTCACTGTCGTGTCAGGACATCGGTGCCATGTCCTGGTGCAGCACTTCCCACCTGCCCAGGGACCAGAGAGAGCACAGGGTCACTGTGTCACTGCCCCCTGCCCTGCACTCTGCCACCTTGGGGCAGAGGTGGTTCTGCTGCTTGGCTTTTGCTTTCCCATGGGACGTGGTGCCCTCTGGAGAGCCCTCAGCACCTGAGGCAGTGCTGGCAGAGATAAAGGTCCCCAAAACCACACGGAAGGAGCAGTGCACCAGAGGGACCACAGCCACTTCCACTCTGAGATAAAAGAACCTCAACTAGTGGCAACATCTTGGAGTACAAACAGTACCAAATTCCTGCAGTTTTGCCCTTTTGCCACTGGCTTTTGCACAGCAGAAAACACGAAAAATGTAATCTGGACAATTTTACTTTTATACCCAAGTCATTAAAATATAAAGGATATCAGTAATCTCCAAACTGATCATAGAGAAACTCCACTGATGTTTTCCTGCTTTTCAGTTCTGCTGGGGGTACCATTCATGTTCTCTGTAGCTACTTTTTTATCTTTAATGTGTGCTAATCCCACCATGCACGGCAGAACAACTGATTCCCTGTGTGGTCCTGCCTGACTTTTCCTGAAAAAGAACCATGAAAAGGAACCAAAGGGCTCATTTTGGGGGTGTATTCACCCAAGACAAGGGATCTCACAAAACAGCACCACTGTTCTAACCTTGCAAGGTCTGTCTTGAAAGCGCAGGGAATTTTTCTGCAAGGGGGCCCAAATTCTCCGTGGCCTCTTGGCTGTGTAACCACACACACAAGGGCAGCACACACAGTGGGCCCCAGCACCTCGGGCAGCTCTCCCCACCCTGCAGGGTGAGGCTCCCACCCCAGAAACGTCTCCTCTCCAGCCTCAGTCACACATTCCAGATCCCTCCTTTGTTCTCCTCCCACCACCATCAAAGGGGATTCTCTGAGCTGGGGTGGGTGTGTTCCCAAATGACTCTGAGAAGAGAAATATGTTGGTGCTTGTCTTGTGTTCTCTGCCTCTTCTGTTCCAAATGCTTCTGACGGTCTGATCAAACATTTCCCTCACTGGAAGACAAGTCTTTGCTACAAAGCCAGATCTCCCTGCACCTTACAGTGAAGTGCCCTGGAGTACCTGGGAAATCACAGTCAAGCCAAAAATGCTGTGCAAGTCTGCAAACATCAGGTGCTGGGTGGGAGTCTCTGTACTTAACCCTCTTCATCAGAGAAACAATGACAAGCAACACTGTGAGGGGAACACAGAAGTCTAATTAATAAAAAATTGTCAACACCACCCTTAGCCCTCTCCCAGGCACAAGTGACCATCAGGATAACCCATCCAAATGAGCAGCATATACAACTTTACAAAGACATAGGTATGGTTCTCTGGCCAGCCCTTATAAATAGCGTTTTACATATTAAAATAAATATGTCCACATTGCCAAAGTAGCAAGAGGTTTCTTCGTTATTTAAAAAAAATATGTTACAAAACAATATCATTTATATTTCTTGCTTAGTTTAAAAAAAGTAATAAAAAAGTCATTTTATAAAATAATATGAATAAACCGAGTACAAGAGTGTCCAGCCCTAGCATGTGTCCTGGCTCTGTATACTGTGACTCAGCATGAGATGCTGACCTCCAGGAACTCATGGAATCATTCCTTCACTTCTAGTTGGACAGAAGAAATCCAGTGCTTGCTTTTTTCACCACTTGTATCAAGTCTATGATGTAAAATTCATGGCAAGGGAAGACGTCCCAGGTCTGGGGAAGGTTGTCATCGCTGCTATTTATGGCTTTGCTACTCCCTGTATCCGATTGCCTTGTGTAACACAGGAAGAGGATGTGAGCGGCCCAAACCCAGCCCTGCATTTGGAAGGCAGTGAGTTCCAGCCAAACAGCGTAAGCAAGAAACTGCTTTTTTTTGTTTTGTTCTTGACACACCCTAAGTGTGCGAGTGTGGGAGCACAGGGGTGTGCACGGGTGTGAGCGTGCGTGGATGTGAGTGTGCATCTGCCTGCAGGAGTGCAAGGAAGATTAGGAAGTGTGGGAGAAAGGCTGAGAGTCTCTCTCCTCCTGATCTAATCTCTGCCCCTCTGACGAGCCCTCCCTAGTTATCACTGCTGAGCATCCCCAGGAGTTTACTGGGCTCCAGGCCCTGCTGCTGTGCCATCTTCTGAACATCGAACCCCATGTGCATGAGGAACTGGATCACATTCATCTCCTGCCCTGTGAACTGGTCCCTGATCGTGGGGCACGAGGGGTTGCAGTGAGGCCACGGGCAGCTGTCAATCAGGTGAATTGGGCAGCCTTTCAGAGGGGCCTTCCCATTTTTGTTGCTCTCGTGCAGGCTCCGATCCCAGCAGTGCAGGGCCCGGGGCAACGACGTCCCCTTCACCTGGATGTCAGTCCAGTGACTGAAAAGACAAACCACACAGATCCCATCAGAGGGGTCGGGCTGCAAGGATGGGCTCGTTCCCCAGCCGTGTCCCCCTTCACCTCTCAGAGGATCTGCACGAGAACTCACTTGCGTGTGATGATCTCGTGGGACAAACAGGCAGGAGCAAAGCTTGCACTAAAGGGAGAAAGGAAACATGGATTATGTCATGAAGGACAAGGTAACTCCTGCTGAATAGAACCTTCTGGACTAGAGAGAGGGTAGAATTTTACCCAGGAATGAAAAAGGCAAGATTTTTGATGTGGATGAACAAATAGTTACCTAACCTACAGCACTCCCTTTTCAGTAGAGATCTGAGAAACAATGCCAGAACACTGGATAAGAATGTCCCTTAGAAACAAATGTGCCAGGTTTTCCTTGATAAAACACTTACGTCACATCCTTCAAGGTGTTTCTCAGCTCCCTACCCAGATTCTGGATGTAGAGCCACTGCCCTTCCTGAACGGGCTGGCCAGTGATGTGCACATTGTCTACAGTAAGCTGGGCCTCATCAAAGAGCCACTGGACAACAAAGACTGGACCTAGGAAGAAAAAAAATCGGAAAATTAATTTCTCTAAGTTAGTTGTGGATACAGAGGAAGCCTCAGAATCCATTTTGTATCTCTCCTCTAATACTTACATCGCAGAGTGGGGTAAATCTTATATCCAAAAAAGCAATTCCATTCCTCTCCCTCTTTAAACTGCAGTTTACAGCGTTCAGGAACAATGCCATTCCAGTATCTAGGAGACAAAGCAATAATGGAATGAGAGGCACAGGGCAATCCTAACAACTGCCTCTCCATATCCCATTCTATTTCTGTTCTGATTAGAGTTCCAACTGATAGCACAGCTCTCTACATTGTCCCATCAACACATTTTAGAGCATCCACAACTGCATGGATTCTTTTGCATGTCTAGATTTTACATTATTGTCTTTTTCAATAAAATTACTGAAAAACCACCAATGCGGAGGATAAATACTCTTTATGTATTATCAAAATGAAGACAGAGAAGGAGAACATCTTTTCCACACCCTAAGCTCTTACAGCAGTGTACTTTAGACTGTACCTTATCCCTCTCCTGATGGCCTCTGTGGGAGCACAGGTAATGGTATCGATGCAGTCAGTTCTGCGATACTGTTTGTTATCCAGGAACCACCCGGAGTCTGCCAAGCCTCGGACCTGAATCCCCTGATAGCCCATCTCCTCGAGCTGCTCTGCCACTCGATCCACGTTCAGGAGCACTCCTGTCCCTCCAGCACTGCAACAGCAACACCAGCACTGCAGCCACGAGGCACACACAGCTGTGACACACCTGGCCAGCTGTGACATCTTCATCTACCCACACCAGAGCTACCCAAGCTGGTAATGACCACATTATTTCCTTGCTCAGAAATTAAGTGACTGTGCTGGCAAACAACAGGGTACCTCAGAAACCACGTCCTAGTGTTAATCTGTTGTATCTCTCCTGGGAGTACCCGTGTTCCACATCATTTGCAAGGGGTTTGGCTGCTAAAAACTTGAAAGAATCTGAAGTGAGACAAATTCATTCTTTACACCCCTGTGTAACATATGCTGAGTGTACCAGAACTTTGTGCAACACAGGACGATCCAGAGCACCTGTGTGGGGCAAATCTGGTTTTTAATTTGGTGTCCTGAATCCATTTGCATGTGGGCCAACAGGAACCAGCATTCTCGATGCAGAGAAGAATGCAAAGCTTCTATCTTGTTATCTTGCAAAGCTTTTACCTTGTTATTATTTTCTCTGTTTTCTATCAAGTGTACCTGGGCCAGAACCTGAGGAAATAATGTTGTACCACTCACAGGATAAAACTGAGCAGATACAGTTTGCTGTGTTAGTGTTACCGCAGTCCTAGAAAAAATGTTTCAGTAGCTGCTGAGATCTCCTCCCTAACAGCTTTCTACTCTGGAAATTTCCAGTCTTCACCAAAGGGAATCTTGTGGCTACTCACCTGCTCCCTGCTAGCAGCAACACTTTTGCGGTGCTCAGACCTTTTCCCACCAGCTCCTTTATAACCTCCTGAATGATCAGTGCTCCCATGAAGGCATATTCATCTGGAAGAGACAGCTCAGTGTCAACAGAACTGTTTCCTGGCCAGGCTCAGACTTTTACTTCCTCTCCAAAAATGCTCAAGAACTTTCCAAAGGGATTATGAACCTAAATCCAGGCTCATTTTATCCACCTGTATCAAGGACACCTAACAAGAGATTCTTCCTGCCCCATACAAAACTTGCTTCCCTGAAAGAAAGAGTGATCCCTATACACAAGCACCTTCCTGTGACAGTGCTTAGACATGTGTAAACTTAGAGAAAAGAACCAGAAGATGCTGGGACTCTTTTCCTGTACAGGAGGAACACACCTTCCTACAGCTGGAATCTCAGTTCCAACTTCCCCTTTTTCCCCATCCATCAAACCACTTCTGACAAGCAGCACTTCACAAAATGTGACACCTACAAAGACACCACTTGCTTGGCACCAGCAGCAGTTGTGGTTGCTGATGTGTAACTGCTCCATAGGAACAGCCCCAAGGATGAAGTGAAAAGGTCCTGTGACATCACCAGGTGGCAATGCAGGTATTAAGATGATCTATTCTCTGATTCCCAAGAAACCTGCAGACAGCTTTAACCTGACACCCGATGGCTCTTGTCCAAGGCCAAATATCCTCATGATAAAAGTCTGACACTACATTCATAGTCCTTCCTCTCAGGTCAGCCATGCCGAAGTCACAAGCACCAGGCCATGGTCGCTCAGCTACACCAATTAATTTGCTGCATGCTGGAACCTGGACATTCATCTAGAAGTTTTGCTTCTCTAATCCTTGCACACTGCATCAGTATAACGTCTCTGCAAGCAGTGGCTCTGAACTATGTCAAAACAGACCGAGCTAAAGAGACCAGGATGTTTTATCTGGAAGTAGCTTGATATTCTTTCCTGCCCTTCAGCAAGAAAAAGCCTGTTCGTCGTCCATGTGGTTTCACAGAAGTCTGGCCACATCCTTTAATGTGTGATGTCCCGGGCAGCAATGGCCCATCAGCAACACTCACTTTTCTCCGACTTGGAAGAGGCACCGCTCCAAACATCACTTGAGCAATACGGGATGAATCTGTAAGAGAGAGCTGTGTGAGTCCTGCTGTGCCTCTGACATCGTGGCGGGGTGAGGATGGGGTCACCTAACTGGAAGAAAATTAAATCCTGGGAAGGGAAAAGGGAAGAGTTTCTGTCCAGTTTGACAGCTTACCTTCCTGCACACCAAGTGACAGCTATAACTGCCTTGAGTTTTCTCCTGAACACTAATGGTTTTACTGAGTTAAATCAATAAATAACATGTCTTTTCTGATCTAACTGAAGCACTGAGCTCAGCAGACAGAACGATGTGCCACGATTTTGCTCTCAGCTATCCTGCTGATATGGTGGATGACCTGCCACAGGGAAACTCTCTATGCCTCAGTTTTTCAAATGGAAAATGAGAAAACTCTTGTCAGTGCAGAATAAATGCTGACTGAAACCACTGGAGGTTTTTGAAGGAATTATCTTACTATTTTTGTCTCCATTTTGCAGGAGACAAATTAACATCCTTTCTGTACAGATGCATATATAAACTGGTCTCTCTCACTTCTCTTTATTGAACTAGGAGAGCTGCTCCACATTCCTCTCAAACTGGCAGATGTGTAACACACCATCAGCCCACTACTCGCAATGGATTCACCACTGCAGCCACTTGAGAAGGCTCTCCAAGCCAGCCCCAGTTTTTCCTATTAGATCACCCCACAACTCCAAGGAGACTGAACTTAAGTTTTCCTAAACCTTGTCGGCCCTACTTTGTTAGACAGCACGATTTCCTCTCCCAAGTGTTAGTCTTGTCTCTGCAGCATTCTTGCCAGCCTAAAAGGCAGGAGATGCTGTTTAAGTATAAAGCTATTTCCCTCCGTTGTCCCTCCTTACACCATGTTTGCATTCCACCAGTGGGGATTTTCTTCTGGCTGCGAGGACAGGATCCCAGTTCCTGTAGATGGGCACAAAGAAACAAGAAATGTACAGATGACAGTCTGTGACTTTGGAGGAACTGTAGGAGCCTCATGCAAGACCTTTGACCACATAAAAAACAAACACCCGTGATGAAAAACATTGGTAAGGGAAGTGGAAGGAACATTTCTAAATTTGCCCTTCAGCAGATGTGATATTCAGAATCTGATTCATGCTACTGATGAAGCCTGTCTAGAACTTCTTGTAGTATAGAAAAGACCTGTGATAGCTACTTAAGTACTTCCCCAAAAAACAAATCCTAGCAGGTGAATTCCAATATATGCAATTAGGCGACCCGTGTGAGTGACGGAGGTTTGGGTATCCAGGTGCCTGGAGCACGAGCAGAAAGAGTGAAGAGAGCAGCACCCAGAACTGGAGATACCTGTGCACCCAAACACCTGCCCGTGCCCGCGGTCCCTCGGGGCTGCCCCACGGGGCAACTCACCCACGCGAGTCGCGGGCCAGTCCCGGGAACTCATCAGCCGTCGCATGGTGTCGTAGCGGGTGTCGCAGTTCTCCCTGTTGAAGCAGTACCACCCTCCTGGCGGGAGGACAGGGGTCAGCCGGCCCCGAGGGGCCAGGGCCCCGCGGCCGAGGCACGACGGCCC